>CM040427.1:31794985-32038810 GCA_022702705.1 Papilionanthe hookeriana x Papilionanthe teres
AAACCGAAGTCACCTAAGAAAAATCTCGATATATATCAGATGTATGTCGGCCGCTAAAGATGTTAGAAATTGTCGGTCAGCAGAAAGAGTATCTCGACGCACGGCTTAAAATAGATTTAATTATATATATATATATATATATATATATATATATATATATATATATATATATATATATATATATATATATATATATATAATTTTTAAAATATCATTTTTAATTTGAAAATTATGAAATCAACCCGATCTCATATAAACAATAGTTTAAATAATCAAGCACTACACTACAAGTCATGTATATATCCCGAAGAATAGATACATTACTTGATGGTGAGGTTTGATCAAATAAACTAAAGAACTCATGACATTCGTTTGGTCTGCGAACATTTTATGTTAACCAACAACTTTTCTTATCTAATATGAAGCAATTAAAGATGGTTTATATTAATTCGTGGTCTTTTAGTTTCCTATAAGAGCAAGCCCCTATAGTTAATTACATCTTAGATAACCAAAATCACCTAAGAAAACTCTTTATTTCGATCAGAAAATATCATTTTCATGACTTTCAAAAGGTAGGATTTTCAAAATAATGTGGTAATAAGAAATCCAATAGGTGAGTGACTCAAGTTTGGAACAGTTATTATAAGATTCCAAAGGAAGAGGAAACTATAACAAAACATAGCTCCAAGAAGATTCTTTGTAATTTCCCAAACTATCATATTGTTTGTTTTTAATTTGAGATATTTATTTAATATTTCATCCTACCAATTTTATTATTTAGGACTTACATTCAATTAATACTGATCATGTGAATAGCCTGGAAGATAGGAGGATTTATGTCATATCTGATGATAATCTTGAAACCCTAAGACGAGTTAGGGTTTTTATTGCACGAAGTGTAAAGGCTTAAAGAGATAAAGTGATGACTTATGCTACAGTAAGCAAACTACCTCAAAGTCTTATGACTTGTTGTTTAATTCTAAGGAATTTTGTTATTGAAGATGGGTGTGTTGCCCACTGTGTATGCTCCAAGCGCCTTCTCGTAGCAGGTTTAGTCTTAGAAGTGTCAGTATGGGATTGGGAGAAGTATCATATTTTAGAAATGTTTAAATTGAGGTGTTTTAATGTCTTAGTAGGGGAATATTTAAGTTGAATATGGCGACGCCGGTTAGGATCCCACGGTTCCCTCATTCTGGTACCACCATTTTCTTCAGATTCACTTAGTCCGGATGAATTTACCAAATTCAAATAAAATAATTCATTACTTTCATTCAGACCGTGGAAAATCTTGTTAGCAGCCGTAGGTTGCCCTCTGAAGGATTCCCGATCATCCAAAGAGAAGTTTTAATTTAGTTTCAGTTATGGTTTTCTTTTATTTATGAATAAATTTTGAGTTGTCTTATATATTTGACTGTTGTAGCGGTGAATTTTATCTTTATTTCATTTTAGTTTTAATTTTGGTTTTGTAGCTATACTAAAAGTTTTGACATGCAGGGTAACCCTGTTATTTATCATGCAATTTCACAAGCAAAAAATGTATGAGAAAGTAAATGAATGTAAATTACAGTGCAATAAAATAAAAGCGTGCTTGGTATTTCTTCTTGTTCCTTCACCTGAAAGTTTAGCCTTGCAATGCATATATATAATTTTGCGGGAATTGAAGCATTCTAGAAAGCAGGAAGACGGTTTTAAGCTTACCCATCAAATCCTATGTCATAACTTGGTCCTATTGTAAATGTATAGACGACTCCTTAAACAAGGCATAATAAGTTTAATCGTCCTCTTAGATATCCAAATGAGTATGAGAAAGCTCTAGGGGCCGGGCCTCGGACATCTCACAATCCCTTGAAACAACTTGAGTTCATTCAAACTTATTATGTTGCATAATGATTCATCTCTATCGTACCCTTATGCTCAATGAATTAACGTTATGATTATCCCTAAGTATGTGATAATTATCGATTGATATTCTATTTATAAATTATGTGAGTGGGGCCTTTAGGGGCACATTGACTTAATTAATAAGCTTAACCGATTTGATTTTAAAGTTGGGCTTGTAGTGTTTCAAATATATTTATAAATAATTTTATCATCTTTCCGAACCCACATTAGTTAAGTTTGATTAAGCCTAGCTCACTACCAAGCCCTAAGGACTTAATGGGTGTATTTGCAATTTAGAGAAAAGTTAACTTATATGATCATGATTCTTATCAAAATTTTAAATTATTATTAAACCATTGATTAAGGGTTTTGAATCATTAGATATTATTTTCCAAGGATGAAACCCCTAACTTAGGCTCATTTAATTTTTTTTTATTATCTTCCAAACTAAAATAATTCAAGGAAAATGCAAATTTATCTTTTTTGTGACAAAGGTGAGATTAGTTTCTACCATTTAAATCTCTTGTATTTCAATCATCTGAACATGTCAATTATGATCATTCATTGCCCATTTTACAATTTTGGTTAGGCCTAAATATTAATTAAGGCTTAAACTCTTTAATTACAACTTTACCCTTTAAGGCCTATCACCTCATAATTGATTAAATTTAACTCAATTGACTTTGAATATTTTATGTTGCCCCACTCATGGGTCAACTAAAACAACAGAGAAGAAAATATGATTTTTTAATTTTAATTTAATTTATATAATTATTTACATGCAAAAATGAGAGTTTTCAAAGATAATTCAATAACTTAATCAAAACACAATATTTATTCTTATGCAAATTACTGAAGGTTCACCTAGACTAGTGCACCACTTGGACCAATTTTTATAATTTTTTGAATTTTAATTTTATTATAATGATTATTTTAAATTTTGGAGTATTAATTAAATATAAAATATTATTTAAGTTTAAAATTAAGTTTGGTATTTTTCATAAATCTTTCTGAGGTCAATGAATCTAGAGAAACAAATTTTATATTTTTTGTGATTTATATGTTAATTATTAGGATTATTATAGTGAGAAATTAAGAATAATTCATTTTTAAGCTTAAAAAATATTTTGAGCTTTTTTCGAATTAGCATCTTTACTTAAAACATTAGGAAAATTATTTTAATGGTTCCAAAATGATCAGAAGACCAAATGTGATATTTAGTGTGATTTGATATTTTAATGTTTTTTATGACTTTTAATTAATTTTAATAATTTATTAATGATTTTTAAAATTCAAAACTATGCTTAAAAATAAAGTGTTCATTTTAATTACCATTTCATTTTTATTAAATTATCTTACTCATAAGGAACTCCAAAACCAATTTCATAATTTTTTAACTTATATTTTAATTATTATAATTTTTTTAATGTCAAAAATGTTATTTAACTTAGAAAATCAAATTAGGTGGTCAAATTAACTCCAAATGAATTGAAATTTTTTATAGAAGCTCCTCTGACCCTAATCTACAGTGGAGAATCAAAATTAAGTTATTTAAATTTATATTTAATCCATTTTACTTTTCTTTCATTTTAGAGGTTTAACTACAGTTCGGGTGAGTTTTAATGATTTAAATCAAAATTATACTTTTCCTATTGTCATCTGGTCACAGTGAACCTATCAAAATTTACTTTGCATTTTTTTTATTAATGTAATAATTATTATAATTATTTCATGAAAACAGAAGTGATTAACTTGAAAATTAGAGATCTCTTCATAGTAATTTCCCCTGACCTTGGAAAAATTAGGGAGGGTCCCTCATGATAGAGAGAACAAAAGCCCAAAAGCTCAAGTCATTGTGAAATGTCCGTGCCAAAATATATTTAAAACATGCAATACTTTATTTAATTAATTAAAAAAATAATACATATCAAATAAACACCAAACCATTTCCTCATTGTTCTCCTCAGTTTACTGAGCAAGAGGGTATTCTTCTTTTATTTTTAGGATTTTTCTACACCAAGTTAGAGAATTGAAGGAATCGGACAACCAAGCTCCTACCCTTGAATATCATGGGAGGCAGAAAATATTTCGGAAAGGATGCTAAAATTTAGGAAAATTGAAGGAATCAGACGACCAAGCTTCGGCCGTGGAATATCGTGGAAGGTAGAAATATTTTTGGAAAGGTTGCGGAAATTTAGGGAAATGAAGGAATGAGACAACCAAGTACCGATCCTGAAATATCGTGGAAGGTGGAAATTTTTTCGAAAAGGATGCAAACATTTAGGGAAATTTGAGGAATCAGACGACAAAGCTCCGACCCTGAAATATCGTGGAAGGCGGAAAAATTTCTCAAAACGGATGCAGAATTTTAAGGAAATTTAAGGAATCGGAGGAGAAAGCTCTGAATATGAAATATCGTGGAAGGCGGAAAAATATCTCGGAAAGTATGTGAAAATTTAGGAAAATTGAAGGAATCTGATGACAAAGCTCTGACCCTGAAATATCGTGGAAGGCGGAAAAATATCTCAGAAAGGATGCATAAATTTAGGGAATTTGAAGCAATCAGACGACCAAGCTCCAACCCTGGAATATCGTGGAAGGCCAAAAATATCTCTGAAAGGATGCAGATATTTAAGGAAATGAAGGAATCAGATGACCAAGCTCCAACCCTAAAATATTGTGGATGGTGGAAAATATCTCAGAAAGTATGCAAAAATTTAGGGAAATTTAAAGAATCAGACGAAAAAGCTTCGACCCTGAAGTATTGTGAAAAGTGGAAAATATATCGGAAAGGATGCAAAAATTTAGGAAAATTTAAGGAATCAGACGACAAAGCTCAGAATCTAAAATATCGTAGAAAGCTGAAAATATCTCGGAAAGGATGCAAAATTTTAGGGAAATTGAAGGAATCAAAAGACAAAGCTTCGACCCTGAATATCGTAGTAGGAGAAACAAATCTCAGAAAAAGATACAGAAATTTAGGGAAATTGAAGGAATCAGAAGACTGAGCTCCGATCCTAGAATATCGTGGAAGGTGGAAAATATCTGGGAAATGATGCAAAATTTTAGGGAAATTGAAGGAATTGGACGACCAAGTACCGACACTAGAATATACTGGAAGGCAGAAAATATCTCAGAAATGATGCAGAAATTTAGGGAAATTAAAGGGATCAGACGACTAAGCTCCGACCCTAGAATATTGTGGAAGGCTAAAAATATCTCAAAAAGGATGCAAAAATTTAGAGAAATTTGAAGGAGTCTTGGTGGAGACTTATAAAGATTGTGGAGATTCGTAGAGAGTTTTAATGTAGGGTTTATGGAGAGATTTTCATATTTTGTGGGAAGTGATGTTGTGCAAATGCAAACACAAGAATTATGGGGTGTGCGAGGAACGTAGAATTGTGCAACGAGTGAAGAACTCGAGATCGCAGAAGAATCCATTCTTCTTTTTTCTTTTATCGCTTCTTTTTATTTTCTTTATTAAGAGAGTTTTCGAATTCAAAATTTTTTCTTCTGTTTGTTTTTTTTTCTTTTTTTTTTTAATTTTGATTTCTTATTCATCTTTCAATTTCTTATTTATTTTCTAATTTCTCTTTTGTATCATTCTTTGTTCGTTATAATTTGGGACCAACTTATGGTCCTACGACCTTTTCATCCATAGCTTAATTAAAAGTACAAACTGCAACAGAAAAACTAGCTCTCTTTATTGATCTTGATTTGAAGATGTGGTACAATTAGAATCATATGATGCGAGGCATCTAAAACATCTGTAACACATATGAACAAAGACTGGAAGAAAAATATGTTATATGTTGTATGCTGGAAGAAAGTAGTAACTGTGTATCCTCTGAGGTCAACCTGTAAACGAGCTAACCTCCTAAGCTACGCTCCGAGACAGAAGTCCCCTGCTGTACGATCAAAGGTACAACTATGTCACAGCTCCAACGGCTGAAAAGCCTCTAAGTATGAGTCTAGCTCATATCTGTATGGCGTCTTATCTTCACTCATCTGACATAAAGTAACTGAAACTAGGCTTTGTACCACTCCGGGTATGCAGTGCTTTGACAGGTCTGCTCCATTTCCTTTTAATATCAGAACTGATCCAACTGGCAGCGGATCTCGACGGAACCTCTGAACTCTGCCAACTCAACAATCTGAATATCTCGTCCAAACAGGAAGTTGCTTTCACTAATGAATGAATCAGACAGAAAGGTCTAACAAAGTCATGGTGATCAATATAGGATGGAATGTAACTCCCTCTTCGTAGATATTGATTATGTAACTATTTGGATTGTAATCCTCTGGCAGTATGTGACACTCAACCATCCTCTTTATGATCTTCTTTATCTCTGACGTCATTGGATCCACTTCATCACTTTGCAAAATCCTTGGGAATTTCCTTGTCAGTCTTTCGCAAAGTTATAACAACAAACACATTAGATCGTTATCCTGCCTTTTCCCCTTTTCCATTTCGTCAGCTCGGAGTATGTCTTCTCCCTCAAGCGGTCAGCTCTGCCCAAGTCTCTGAGGATGAAAACGCAATCCATTATCCTTTCTTAATCACTTCTCGAGAATATGTAAGTGTATAGCTCGAGGCCTTTCAAGATATTGACAAATCTTCCTTAAATTTCTTCATAATGCTCAAACTCTTCTTTATAACGTGGAATATTTTTGCCATTATATAGTCTAAAATTACCTTCTTCTGTCGTGGCTGAACCTACTCTGGTATGTATGGCTCTACATCGGCGTGCTCTCTGTTCCTCAGTAGCATCGATGCAGCTGCATTTGCCTTGAATGTCCCGTATTCTTCCAAGTGCAAAATATTGCAAGCCGGACACTCTAAAAATGCTCCAATAGCTTATGGTTATCTAGGTAAACTCGAGTTGCAAGTCGGACACCCAATGAAAATCTCCTCAATCGGATTCCATGTCAGCACAAGCTCCTCGGTGAACTCTGGCCCAGTCTCTATAGCAGGCGGGCTAGCGTCTTTCTCTTTCATTTTGGCTCATAGAATTCCTCCAGAATTGGAGGAAGCTCTGCAGTTGTCTCTCTGGCTTGTCTTCTTTCTATTTTGTCCAAGTGACGGCGCTTGCATCGGTTGGAGTTTCGTTGTTGTGTGCGCCTTAGTGGCGCGTCTGCAGTCCTCTCTGTGGCAGCAGTAACCAAACCTGCTTTTTGCATGGTAATCATAGACGAGATTCACTTATTTCTCACTGCACAGAAGTGTGAATCAATAAAACCTCCGGTGGTTCCTTATCTTGACGTTTCTCCTTCTTTTGGGTGACTGATCCGGACCAAGGACTGCAGGCCCTCAGATTCCCTATGACTGACTAACTCCATGAGTGGGCCCTCATAATACACATTGACTTGGGAGAAGTTCATGTCAAAATTTACCACACCTCTCTCAGGTGTCTTCTCTTCTCTGAGCGCTAGATGTAAGCGATCTTTGAATGCAAAAACCAGCTTTCTTTCTAACATTTTCCTGCATAAAATAGGGGAAACATCAGTAAAGCGGTACTTTACACAAACAAGAACAATAATGAATTATTATAATTTATTAGATTTTAACTTTTATTAGATGCCATTATCTTATTTAATACAACTTAATGAGATTTGGAATTAAAAGACTTCAATAATGAGAGTGTTTCGTTTCAAGAAAATTTATTTTATTCCATTTGATTTTGATTACAAAATTTCTTTAATTTTGGACCCAATCACAAACACTGACCACAAGACTATATCAGAGTAGTAATCCTTCTTCAGATTTGTCACGTCGTGCAGTACTTCTTTAGATATCGTCCATTAATCAGCAACATGGGCCTATCTCCTTGAGAATCCATCAGCTGGTACGACCCACCTGAGTAAACCTTCTCTACCACAAATGGTCCCTCCCAGGTTGGTTCAAACTTTCCATTTATCTTGCGATGTGTAAGGATAAACATTTTGAGTACGAGGACAAGGTCACTAACTTTGAACGACCTCGGGTGGACCAATTTGTCATGTGCTTGAATCATCTTCGCTTGATAAAGTTCCAAGTTTTGTTGTACAAGTAATCTCTTCCCTTCATGGCTCTCCAACTCTGCAAGTTGGAGTTTGGTATTCTCTTCTATTGTAATTTGATTGGTGATGACAATTCTGAGCGACGGTAGCTGAACCTTTAATGAAAGCACTGCCTCAAACCATAGATAAGTTTGTAAGGCGTAGACTACGTTGGTGTTCTGACGGTTATTCTGTATGCACATAACGCTTCGAGTAACTTCTCGTGCCATCCTCTTTTGTTGTCGTCGAGTGTTTTCTTTAAAATATGTATAAGTGTCTTACTGAAGGCTTTTGCCAAGTCATTTGTTTTGGGGTAGTAAACATAGAGTACCGTGAATTTATCCCATGTCATGTGACGAAGTTATCAATTTTAGTTCTCTTGAAGGTAGACCCATTATCTGAAATAATTCTACGTGGTGCACCAAAGTGGTAGACAATCTAATTCATGAAAATCTGCAAGGCCTACTGCATTGTGACTTCTCGTAACAGAACTGCCTCTGTCCATTTGGAGAAATAGTCTGTAGCTGCAAGTATAAACCTATGTCTTTTGAGGATGTAGGGTCTATCAGACCCACTATATCCGTGCCCAAGCACTCAAATGACCACGAGGAAATTGTGGGGTGTAGAATATTCAGAGGTTGGTACAAGACCACTCCATGCATTTGGAGTTGATGATATTTCTTAGCTGTGTCCATGCAGTCTGTCATCATTGTCGACCAATAATATCCAAGTCTCTTTATTTTCATTTCATCATTGCCCCTGATTGGAGTGCTCCACACAATCCGACATGTACTTCTTTGATGATTTTCTGTGCTTCTACTCTGCTCAGACATCTCAACCACATCTGATCGAACGATTGTCTATATAGAACGTTATTAATTAAGGCATACGACAAAGCCCTCTTCCGAATCGGTTGTGCTGCTGACTTCTCTTCTAGCAATCTTCCTGTTTGCAAATATTCTTTCAATGGTTGATGCCAATCTTCTGCTTCATCTGCCACTGTAACTGTTATCTCTTCTTTTCCATGCTTGTATAAGCTGTCGAGGTCGATCTGGGATAAAAATTGACGTCCATGTACTGTAATGTCTATAGAATCTTCGGGTGGACAAGCCAATTCTTTAGCAAGCTTAGCTAAGAGGTCTGCGTGGGCATTTTCTGCTTAAGGAATCCTATATAAAGTCACACTTGGAATTTTTTTCAATAATTTCATTGTATATCAGTGGTATTCTTCTAGTATTGGTTTCAGAATCTCATATTGTCCCACCAACTGCTGAATGACGAGCTGTGAATCGCCATAAATGACAATGTTAGTTATTTCCATTAGTATTGCTAATTCCAATCCCGTGGTTAGAGCTTCATACTCTACTTCATTGTTGGTGCACAACTCTGTCAAGTGGTAGGAAAATCTTAACATCGTCAGATCTGGTGTAACAAAGATCAGGTTAATTCTTGCTTTGCCTGGTATCATCATTTGTTGTCCTTTATCTCTTTGGGCTGATGAAGCTCCTTCAAAGTACATTTCCCAATGTCTGGCGCTGGGTTGTTCCACTTGCAGTATCTGCTCATATGGTAGTTCATTGTTGAGAGGGAACCTAGCTGGCAGTGGGTCTGCTGTGAGAAATTTGGTGAGAACTTGCCATTTGATAGCTCGAAGGGGCATGAAAGTTATACCAAAGTGCAATAAATTCTTTGACCACCTTGCTAAACATCTGAAAAATGTTTGTTGGGTCATCAAATATTGCAATGGTTTAACTTTTGAAATCAGGTTGACCTTATGAGACAACATGTAGTGTCTAAGCTTCTGAGTGGCAAAAGCAAAGCTAGACAATATTTCTCAATAGGAGAATGTTGTACCTCCGTCAGTATTAGACATCGACTCAAGTAATAGAGTGTGTTTTCCTTACCCCCTTATTGATTTGGGCTAGTAAGGCTCTGAGAGACTCATTTAAGGCCGCGGTATAAAGTATTAACAGTTTACCCTGTATAGGGGTTACTAAAGTAGGAGGTGTCGTCAGATATCGTCTAATGTCTTTGAAATTCTGTTGGCATGGTTCTCCCCAAATGAATTTGGCCTCCTTTCGAACTAAATTCGAAAAGGATTGACACCTTCTTGACATATTAGATATAAAGTGTCTTAGGTATGTCAATTTACCTTGAAAAGAACGTAATTACTTCAGGCTTTGAGAGGAGGCATTTCTAAGATAGCTCTAATATTATCTGGGTCGATTTTGATTCCCTGATGACGGATAACGAATCCTAGAAATTTTCTGGAGACAACGCCAAAGGTGCACTTTAAGGGATTCATTTTGAGATTGTATTGCTATAATCAATCAGACACGATCCTCAAATCATACAAATGGTTATCCTACACTTTGCTCTTGATGACGAAGTCATCCACATAACATTCCACTTGGTTGTAGATAAGTTCATCAAAGATCTTTGACATTGCTCTTCGGTATATAGCTCTGACGTTCTTTAATCCAAATGACATCACAGTGTAGCAGTAAGTCCCGATCGGAGTTCTGAATGTTTTAAGAGTTGTATCTTCTGGATCCATCTTAATTTGATTGTATCCTGACGATCCATACATGAAAGTGAAGATTTCATGTGTCGATGCAAAGTCCACCATAAATTTATGTATCGACAACGGAAACTCGTCTTTTTGGACATGCCTTGTTTAAGTCCCTGAAATCGTCACACACTCAAATTTTTCCATTTTTCTTCTACAATGGAACAACATTGGCTATCCACGTGGGATATTACTCCTCTCGCATAAAGTTATCATCTATCAACTTCTTCACCTCGGCTGTGACTTGTTATTCTATATCGAGGCATATTCTTCTAAAAGCTTGCTTTACTGGTGTTATACTTCAATCTCTTCCGAGTCGGTAAATTGTAACCTTTAGAGATAATCCTGGCATTCTGTCGTAACTCCAGGCGAAGCAATCTTTATGTTCTGACAATAAATTTATCAAATCCATAGATTCTGCTTCACTGAGTAGTAAACTTATAAAATTTGGTTGGGGCTGCTCCTCAACCTGAGGTTGATTTCTCTTAATTCATCGACCGTTAATTTGATTTCTTCTTCAAACTCTGGCGGAGCATCATCTATAGTAGCGTCTTCGAATTCATCTTTGGTGTTGAAATAATCTTCTTCTGACTTACTAGTAACAACCATGTAAAATTCTGAGTGATCGACCGATTCTATTGTACCAAATGCAAGACCTTCTTTTGGATTGAGTTTCTTTCCTTTTTAATTCCATAAATTTTCAAAGGATTGTAACTTATCTTTTGGCATTTGCTTTAGCACTTATCTTTGTTGAATTAATTTTTGTATACATGGTGAAAATTAACCAAAAGGTAATTCCATTAATTCATTAGAATTGTTTTCTTCAAGAATTACATAAGGATCAAAAGTAGAAGAAGAGGCCCGATAAAAATTAATCAGTTTAAAACCACCATTACAGACTTCCATGACCTCCATACTCTCAATCTTTTAAGGATGGATCAGAGTTAGATTCATGTCTTGAATATAATGGTTAATTCGGCCATACATTGATTCATATTCATTCTTTTTCTGTATCCTCCAAAGAAATTGTAAACTAAGGCTTCTTCCGACTTATAATCATTATTTCTTTCCTGAATTCATCATCCTCTGAGCTTTCTTCTATCAAAATTCTAGTCGCTGGCTTCATCTGATAAATAACATGGCGAGTTATTTCTCGCTCGTGTCCCCATCCTCGACCACGGATGTCTGGGCTAAAAGAACCTCCACTAACTCGTTGCAAAAGAGTGGTGGGAGATCGTTGAAGCGGAGGTGAATGGTTCTATTCTCGTGATCTTTTTGAAACTTCAGTTTCAATTGACACACTTTCTCTTAAAAATATTGTTTTTTTGGTGGAGCGTAGTAGGCGGCGTCTTTGTGAATACCCACTTTGTGTATTGAGAACGGTTGTAAGGCTCCATTGATGCAATGCTCTTGTCCATCTTTGTAGTACTTGATGCATTAGTGAAGTGACGACGGGACCATAATTTACTCGTGAAGCCACAATCGACCAAGAAAGGTGTTGAACGAAGTATCTGCATCAATGACATGGAATTTTGTAGTTGTTGCTAGATCTCTAACTTTCATCTGTAGGGTTATAGATTCGAGGGCTTTTTCTCCTTTCTGATTGAATCCTCTTAACATCATCTTATCCATAGCGAGCTCTCGCACATCAATATCCAAGTAAGCTCTATAGACTGATTATGTTAAGTAAAGCTCCAGGATCTACTAACACTCTAGAAAGCACCAACCTGCTGATAATGATGAAAATGTAGAGCTGACTGTTGTGATCAACAGTACCGAGTAGCAAGTCTTCATCGGTGAAGGTTACGCCAGGTTGTTCCTTTAAAGTACAAACTCCATCCGAGGATGAGCTAGCCAATTGAGCTAAGCAAATTTCTGGATCAAGTAGAGCCTTGACCAGATTTTCTCTCATCTCCTTTGAAAGGATCAGAGCGCCGTAAATGCTTAGTTTAGCTGACAACTTCCTGAGATGAGCTAGTACATTATAATCCACTTTATTTAAATTTCCAATCTCGTTTCAAATTTGTACTTATTCCATTGCTGGAGGTAATTCTTCTTAATAAATTATATGTTTTCCTTTCTCCACTAGAGTTGCCTTTGGAGGTAGCATTTTTCTACTTCTTAAATGTACTTTTGTTATTTCTTCCTCCTCTAGACCAGGAGGTTCTCCTGTCGCTGTAGCTGATTTTTCTGGTATTATTTTTGTATCCAAAAAGTCCAAGTTGATTGCAAGTGGAGCTCTTTTTCACTCGAGGACTGGCTCCTCGCTTCCCGTCCTGTCTTAACCAGTTTTGTCGATGTCTTCTTCATTTTTGTCAACGTTCTCATCGGGAACTCGCATGATTGGAGGATCATTCTGGGAATCAAAATCGGGGTTAGATAAGTTGTGATTAGTTACATCATCGCTAGTCACTCTTATAACTATAAGACCCTGGAGGGGCGAAAAAGAAATTATACAGAGTTAACGGTTTGAGGAAATTATCAAACGACGACCTCAGAATCCTTAGATGAGTTAGGACTTATACCGCTCAGCATGATGTTGACCTCACTTTTGTTGAGTTCTAGTCTTTCTTTAGAATAACCTAGGGTCTAGCCATAGGACATTTCCGTTGACTCTCTTAGAAGACTAGCAATCGAACTCGCACCCTATAGAAATTCAAAACACTTCTTTGCTTCACTTGAAGTTTTCAAATGCTTAAAGTCTAACCTCTAAATGCTTAGGAGAATGAGACCAAGCATTATGAAGCTCAAGTGAAGTTCCCCACAGGATGGTCAAGCCTTAGGACTTACCTTGGGTGGTCTGGGTGAGGCTCACACACACACTTGCACATTGCACTCTCACACACTACCTCACAACCCTAAACCAAGCTTCTTTATACTTGATCCCCTACTCTTTGGAAACTCATGTGGGTGGTTTCCTCTAGCTTTTAGCCCCAGGGTAGGCTTTGGCTAGTACCAACACATAGAGGATCCAAATGGGGAATTCCCTTGGTCCATGGCTTAAATGGATTATCAATCTCCCTCAACCCCAATTTTACCAAAAATCCCAACTTTTGACCCCTTTGCTCCTAAACTCCACCAAATGACCAAATTACCCCTAAAACCCTAATTTTGTCCAAAATTCCCCAAATCAACCAAAATTACAAAAATCCCTCAAAAGTCATCCCAAAACATCCCCCAACACTCAAAATACCCATAACACCCTAAATTTAACAAAGTTTCCAAAAAGAAGCCCAAAAAACCAAAATTACCAACATACCCCCAGTAGCCCAAAAATTCCAAAAATTCCAAAAAATTCAAAATATTCCTAATTTTAATTTAAACCACTGTATTTGACTCTATTTGACCAAATTTTCCCAATTAAACCAAAAGCCCCAAATTGCCCATAAGGCCCAAAATGCCCAAATTACCCCCAATGTCCACTAAATCGACTTCAATTCTCCTCAATTCAAAATCAAAAATTTAATTCAACATCCTTAATTCCAACATAAACCAAATCCAAGCCCAATTTGACCCACATATGAACTCAATTTCAACCCAAACCAAAAAGCCCCGATTTTGACCATATGGATCAATTCACCCAAATTAAACCTAATGTCAATCAATTCCCCCTAACTTTGGATTATAAACTCTTCATGACATCCCCCTAAACAAAATTAAACTATTAATTGCCCCCAATTTGAGCCCAAACCTCACCCAAGTCCAACCAAATCCAAAAATCCCAATTTTGCTCCAATTTGGTCACTTGTTCAAAATCCATCAAATTGAATGCCCTCACCCCAAAATTGACACCAAATTAATATTGAAAACGCTTTATGACATCCCTATAAACCATTTAGAAACATCAATTAAGCTATGACCCAACTCTAGCCTAACCCAAACCCATGCTACCCAAATATCCCAAAATTGACCAAATACCCAAATTTCCCCAAATACACCTCTCAAATCAACTCAAAAACATTCCAATCCTTTTCTAAATGCTTCATGGCAATCATACACACATTTTTGATCTATCAATTGGGCCTAACCCAAGCTTGAACCCAACCTAACCTAACTTGAACCCATACGACCCAAAATTGAAACCATGAGCTAAGTTGACCAAATCTAGCTTATATGATCATACCAAACCTTCCACAGCCACCAACGTGACCCTAAGGACTGAGCTAGATCCACCTAGCCCACTCTAGTGAAGCCATGGATCAAGGGTCTCCCAAATTAGGGGATTCTCTTCTTTAAATGGGTAAACCTAAGGGAGATTTACAATGAATCATTAACCACATAAACTCATTGCACTTATGGCCTGACCTCTAGCTCACCTGACCACTGGCCACCTCCCCTGGCTTAGCTGGTCGGCCTAGTTGCAGGAGGAGCCCAAACCAAGAGCCACCTCACTTGGATCAAAACCCAAACTCACCCCCCAAGCTGTCCAACCCTGATTGGTCACTTGTGCCTTGCTGCCTTCCACCTCTGTAGCTAATCCCACCCACCAGCAAGCCCTAAGCTCAACCCAATGGCCAAGGCTATAAAAGCCATCCTTCACGGCCAAAAGGATTTGCTAAAATTTTCTTAAGGAAACTCTGCCAAAATCCAACCAGAGCTAATCCATACCTCCCTGAACTCAAACCCAATGTCTCTATCCACCCCAGCCATTTGCCCTGTGATCAACTAAAAATTTGATGGCTTTTTACTATCCATTTCATACTTGTTTTTGATGATATTACACTTTAAAGAAATGTATTTTTGATGATTTCATACAGATATAATGATTTTAGGCGTTTGGAGCAAAAGGAAGCGAAAAGGAGTAAATTTGGAGCGAAAAAGGACAAAAGTGCATTTTATTGAACTAGCGCCGAACGGCACTGTCACCAGCGCCGGACAACACCAGTTTCCAAAGAGTTACTACTTTTTGGCAGAATAATGCACCGAACAGCACTCCTACCAGTGCTAGACAACGCCTTATCCCAATTTTGAACTAGATTCAATGTATTTTGCTGAATTTTGAAAGGTTGCTTGAGGAAACTCTTGGGAATTCAATTTTGGCCTAATTTAAACACTTTTAGAGCCAAATTTTGAAGGGAGGAGAAAGGAAGAGAAGATTTTAGAGTTTAGAGAGAGTTTTCTCTCCATTTTGTGTAGGAAGTTAGGGTTGTGTTTTCTCTTCTAAGGTGTGTGAGAGGAGAGGGAAAGTGAGAGATTTCTACTTCCTTACTATTCTAATGAGAGAATTGTGTGTTGTTGTGAACAAAGAAGAGGAGTCAAAGGAATTCCTTGAGATTCGCTTGGGGAAGAGTTTGAGATAAGTAGTCTTTACTTTACTTTGTTTGTATGACATTGTTGACCTCATTTTTGGTGAGGTCTTTCTTTTCCTCTTAGTGCTTAGGATCTAGCCATAGAACTTCTCCTTAACTATCCTAGAAGACTAGAGATGGAACCCACCATTTAAAAATTCAAACAAAATCTTAACTCTCTTTGGAATCCTACATGGATGGTCATCAACCTCCAAAACCACTTGGAAGGTTAGGACCAATGTGTAGGAAGACAAGGATGAGTTCCTATAGGATGATCAAGCTTTAGGACAACCCTGGGTGGCCTGGTCTTGTTGAGGTCTAGCTTGCACACACTACACCCCTACACACATCCTAAACCCTAAACCATCTTTACCCAATCTTGACTCCTGGATCATTAGAGCACTCATATAGATGGATCCAAACCCCTAGCCCCTTGGCTAAGAGGGTTAGGAACACCATATGAGATGTTCAAAATGAGCACTTTTTTGGTCCATGGCTCAATCTAGACTATTCCACTCCACTCAACCATAACTAAATTCCATTTTCCCAAAATTTCAAATTTTGACCCCGAGTCTCTAAACTTACCCAAAATTACCTAAATTGCCCCTCCAACAACCAAATCATCCAAAATCTCCCAATAATTGCCCAAAATTCCAAAAATTCCTGATAATCATTTCAAAATAATTCCCACCTCTTCAATCCACTAAACTACCCCAATACCCTCCAAATAACCTCCATATACCCTAAATACCCTTTTTGCCCAAAATTCCAAAAATTCCAAAAATTCCCAAAAAATTCCAAAAAATCCAAAATATTCCCAATTTCATTTTGTTCAACTACACTATAACCCAATTTTGCCAAATTAACCCACTTACAACCCAAAATCCCAACTTGGCTCATTTTAGCCCAAATGGACCCAATGTCAAACCAAATCAACCCAATTGACCCCAATTTTGATCAATTTCAATTCTAAACTTCAATTACACATACTCAATACCAATTGAAGTAAAAAACAAGCCCAATTTGGTTCACATTTGAATTCAATATCAACTTAAACCAAAACCCCCAATTTTACCTAAATGACCCAATCCACCCTAATATGACCCAAAGCTACTCAATTTTCTCAAAAACAAATCCCAAACTCTTTCTAACACATTCCTATACCAAATAAAACATTTATTTGGCCAAAATTTTGATTGAAATAGCATACAAAATCACTTGAAACCAAAACTATCAAATTAACCCAAATTGAATAGATGCCCAAAATCTACCAAATTGATTGGCCTAATCTTGAAATTTCCTCCCAATTCATGTTGGGAACTCTTCAACACATTCCCCTAGACCATTTGAAACATTCAATTGGGTCTAAACCCCACATTAGCACAACTTAGACCCAAATTGACCCAACCTTACCCAAATTGACCAAAATCTTAAAATCCACCAAATTGACCCCTCAATTGAACTTAAAACCATTCCATGTCTTCATGAAAAATCCTTATTGCAATCATTTGCACAATGTTTCTCAAGACATTTGGACTCAACTCAACCTCAAACCCAATTTAGCCCAACCTTAACCCTAACGAACCAAATTGAACCTATGACCAAACCTAGCCAAATTAAACCAAATGTGACTAAACCAACCCTTCCACAGCCACCAAGTGAACCCTAGGAACCACCCTAGATCCACCTAACCCAAGCTAGGTGAGCCATGGACCAAGGGCCCCCCATTTTAAGGTATTTCTTCCCTTAAGTGGCTAAATCCTCTTTTGCATTACCCCAAATCTCCCCACAGCTGAATTATCACCATTAAAACCTCCCATGGCTCACCTGACCTGAGGGCCAACTCCCTTGTCCTTGCCGGTCGGCCTAGTCACCGGTGGGAACCAAAACCGAGAGCCACCTCCAAGCTAAACTCACCCAAACTCCACCAATTGGCCACCTCAGCCAAAATTGCCACTGAAGCCCTTCTTTCCTCCATCTAAGCAGTTGAATTAACCCAGCAATTGGCCTCCAGCTCAGCCCAATGGCTCTGGTCATATAAGCACCCTCTCTCGGCCAAAACCATGTGCTGAAATTGTTCTCCAAGAAACCTCACCAAATTGCTCCCAATCCATCTCTCAGCACAAAGAAGCTCAACCCCATTGCATTTCTGCCCTAATTTCCATTGATTGAGCTCAATTTTAGGCCAGAAAATAGGACACCCACTGAAACTCAGCAGAAACCAAATTTACTCTTCCCACACCTTCACCAGAGGTAGAAAAGAAGTTTCCCAGTGAAAGCCCCTTCACCAGGCCACCCATTTGCTCTATCAGCCAGAACACCAAATCGGGTCTGGTCACTTTCATATCCAGACAATTCACCATCGCTCGAGGCTTCATCCCTAGCTTCCTTGGACCACCACGAAGGTGTGGAGCATCTCTGATCGAAGCCTCACTTCTCAGAGCCAAGGTATTGAACCTTTCTTCCTCTCAAGTTTCCAGCAATTCTCTATTTTATTTGGATTAATTTCGATGGATGTTAGCCATATGGATTTATAGCCCTTGCTTAGACGAACACATAGGATCAAACCATGCTCAATTTGGTTGAGAAATGAGGGAGATATTAGGTCTAGAAGGTGGACGGCTCTCGGGTTGAACCGGACGGAGATGATGACCAACAGCCGTTGGATCGCGCGTGTAACGCTGGATGAGGAGATGAGACGGAACCGCGGAGACGCGTGGCGCTGACTCAGAAGGAAGCGCCCAACCAGAAGAAGCCACGTATGCTTTCGGAGGCGCCGTAGGTTGAGGTGGCGCTGACTGGTTTAAGTAGGAAAATCTGATTTTCTGAATTATTTAAATACCAGAAACTTCAAAAATTCATAACTTTGCATAGAAAAATCATAAAAATAATTTAAAAATACCCTCTTACTCAGTGAATAGAGGAGAATGATGTGGAAGAAAAATCAAAATTATTTGGTTAATATTTATTTTTAAATTAATTAAATACAGTAAGCATTAAATAAATTCTCCACTCACACACACAATTCACCATGACTTGAGACTATAGGGCTTTTGTTCCCTCTGTCATTAGGAACATTCCCCGATTTTTTCAAAGTCAGAGAAGGTCCCAATGGTAAGATATCTATTTTTCAAGTTTTATGCCTGTTTTGATATTTTAATTCCAATAATTAGCATATTGCTTGGAAAATTCCAGGAAAATTAGGGTAGGTTCCCTATGACCAGAGGAACTTAGGAAAATTATTTCATGAGCTAAAACATTAAAAATAACTTTGATTGCTCACATAACCTCCAACCAATTTTGAATTAATTAGAACAAATTAAAAATTGAAATAACTCAAAATCAAACCTTCACTGTTCCAGAGGATAATACGAACCCCGATAAAAATTTTGAAGTTAATAGGATATGGTTTAACCCATTAAATGAATTTTCTAAGTAACATAGCCAAGTTTGAAATTAAAAAATTCATAAAAACTAAAATATAATTAAAAAATATGACACTCGATTTTAAATATACTTATATATGTAAGAATTCGACACCACTATTAGAAGATATAAATCCTCGAAAGAATAAGCAAAAACTTGATCCGAAGCATAATTTTAATTTTAGTAACAATAAAATATTATCATCTTTTGATCGCAGAGTTACCTTTAAACGCAAGTATACATATCGCTCAAGTAATACAGGGCTCTAGTTGAGTCCTGGTTATCGATCCCACAGGGAAAACAATTAAAGCCTACAGACTAAGATTATATAAACCAAGTTAAAATTACAACTAAATCGAATCTGCCTATCTGTCACTAATATGCAATCGATAGTAAAGTTCTTATATCTAAACTAATTCTACTAAAAGATTACTAATACTACTTAAGTTAATTTCAAATATATATTAGCAAGAATCTTTCTCCTTCGTTAAGATATTTAAGTGAAATGATAATTATAATTAATTTTATATGTATTGTGCCAAATATGAGCATACATATTCTTTACCCTTTGGTCCAGGCATAAAGAACATTGACTAATCCTATGCTTGGTTACGGAATCTACGGTTAGGCTGGGAGGATACCGGCTCTCACTTCGGAGCTCTCACGTTCCCCTCGCCTGACGGCTAACAATCTACACTTCAACACCAAACGATAGGACCGAATTGAGGATTTTAGCCCGTCATTCTAAAATCTCCAATTCTACGCCCGATTAATATTATTTCCCTATTTATTTGTACTTCTCCTTTCAAGGATTTACCCATCTACCTTTCAAAGAGAAATGTGATGCATACTAGTTAAGAATTCTTAGCCCACGATTAGGTCTTAAAAATTCTTCACAGATTTTAACAATAAAAATGACCAATTCGTATAGTAAAATAAGTTTAGACATAGTATCATCACAACTTCTTTATATTTTGTTTAATAGACTAATTCATTTAATCATTTCACAAAAACATCAAAACAAGGAGAAAGACAGAACAACTACTCAGAATTCATGGAAAAGATGTAATAAAACTTGGATTTCATATAATAAAGTAAAGTTCTACAAACTATAGTAAATAAACACCACTTTTCTCAAATTCCTCCCCAAGAAAAATCCTTGAAGTTCTTCTATATTCTTCCTTTCTTACAACAGATAGAATTCTCCTTCGAAACGGCAATGCAGAAGAGATCTCTCACTTCCCTTCTGCTCTTAAAATCCCTTGAAGAATTCCTCACAAAATCTCTATTTGAACTCACTATTCACTAAATAATAACACTAATGACTTACAAATAGACTCTTAAAAACACTTTGGACTCACTAGTAATCACGTAGGAGACAATTTTTTCGGCCTAATTTTGTTCTTTTTAAAGTTATAGATGATTCTCTAAGGGTTTTGCAGGCACCCCTTCAAAAATTGTCCACATTCAACGTATTTCTGGAAAGATCTGCCGAGCACGCCGTTGGCGGCCTTGAGCGCGCCGTCGGCGACCTTCTAGAAACAGTACTTTTAAACAGGCCCCACAGTCGGCGGCCTCGATCTCCGCCGTCGGCGGCCTTCCTGGGAACTAATTCTGAACTTCAGGAAAATCACGCAGTCGACGCCATCAATCTCGCCGTCGGCGCCCTAGGTCAATTTTGCATAATTTGGTCCTTTTTGCTCCAAATTCACTCCTTTTTATATATTTTTTGCTCCTTTGTCCCTAAATCTTCATACCTGTAGAAAAATACCAAAAATACTCTTCTTTAAAGTGCAATATCATCAAAATCAGTATAAAATAGGCATGAAAATCTTAACCTTTTTTTCTTGGGTCAAAATCCCCCAAACTTAACTATTAGTTGCCCTCAGGTAATCCTTAATACTACATAAAAGTTATGATTCATTGTGGTAAAGTTTTAATTCAAAAGTACTATAGTTTTGATTTAAATAAATACTATAGTAAGAATTCTCAAAAAGATTTTCAAATAATTAAATTAATTTTGCAGGTATAAGGCTATCTAGTCATCAAGTTTAAGAGTTCTAGTTTTCTATTCATTTCAAGAATGACTATATGTTGCAATATTAATTCACTTAGAATATTCAGAAGATAGGAAATTCATGAAGAAACTATAAGTAAGAAACTAATCATAAATATAAGTTCAGAAATGCTTTTAGTTTTCCTTTTAGTTTAATCCAAGTGAAGTCAATTTTTTATAAGATATATCCTCAAGCTTCTCCTCACTTATTTTCTTTTCTTTTTCTTTTCTTTTTCAAGAATTATTTTTCAATCCTTCTTCTTTTTCTTTTTCTTTTTCAAGTGAGGATTACTATATCTGGATAGCCTGTTAATAATTTTGAACTTGACTCTTCTTTTCCTAAATTTGGAACTTTTAAACATTCTTTACCTTATATGTACTTCATAGTTTTTACATTATTGAATCCCAATCTTTTCTTTCTCAACTAAATTTCTAAGATTCTTAATATTTCAAAATATAGTTTTCCTTAATTTAAACAGTTAACTATAGTCTTATCCCCTTATACTAAATATCTTAATCTACAAAATGAATTTTCATTATAAAAAATATTTCTTTGAATCTTTTACAATATTTAGATAAAATCTAAATATAGTTATCTAAATATAGTTATCTAAATTAAATTTTATCACAAAAATCATAATAATAATTTTTGAAAATATATTATTTGAGGACATATAGTAGTTAAGATTTTTCTTCCCTCCCCCAAACTTAGAATTTTCTATTAATAGAAATAGTATATGGGTGAAAGAAAAATTTTAAATATAAAATTCATACCTTTCCACTTTAAGTATTTTTTTCTTTTTGAAATTTGCAGGTTCTTTTCAAAAATTCGAACTTCAATTGACCTGTAATATTAAAATCCTTTTTACACACATAACAATTTAAAATTTGTTGGGGTAATGGAATTTTAAAACAAGTATATAAAACTAAAACATTAAACAAAAACAACTAACTACACTACACAGGACATATGCATTTCATATCACAGAACAAACAGTTTACTAATTTAAACTAAACAGTTCACAATACAATTATAATCACAAATATTATAAACATCCAGAAATAAAAATGCAAACTACCAAACTATCACATATCACAGAAAATAAAGCATAGTCCACCAAATACCATACAAATCACTGTACATCAAACAAAACAAACAAATAAACAAATACATCACATCACATCTAAAATCTCAATCATCAAATTCCCATAGAACGTCCTCATCACCCTGGTCAGCAGAAGGATTGGGCTGAAACTGAGTATACCTGGGGCACTATGAAAAAGTCACATCTGGCTCTCATCGGTAGTATCTAGCCTGAGCATCGTAATAAGCCATCTCAAAATCTGAATGCCTCTGAAGATACTCACTATCATGATCGTGTTTTCTCTCTAGCCCTTCAATCCTGTGATCAATTCTTTCCAGCTTTTCATCCAACTGTTCAAAACTTTTCCTCTGCAGGGTCATGACATTCATCAGATCATACAAAGTAGGGGGACTAGAGGCAGGAGGGTCATAGCTAGTAGAAGGGATATCTCTACTAGTAGAAGGTTCTTTGCTCCTACTCCCTGATCTCCATTCTTCATGAGATGTATAAGTCTTAATATTTCCTTTACTAATGGGTCTCATAAGATAAACCCATTCCTCATTATCCCTTGCTTCAACTCCAGATAGTTGACAAAGTGCATAAATGAGGTCAGGATGCCCTAAATATCCACTTGTCTCACTCCTCGTAGTAGCCATTATATTCTTATAGATAATTCTCCCCAAATTAATGCTTTGGTTGTTCTGAATACAAAAATTCAGAACAGCTCTCTTTCTAGAAACTTCATTATGATGGTAAGTCGTTAGCAGAGTCGAACAGATGAAATAATGTCATGCCTTAACAGTGGCATTCATCATGGACAATGGAAAGTTAATCCATTCCCGATTTTTAATTTTCCAAACACCTTTCCCATCAGTGAGAAAGTCGATAACATCATTTAAAGGACCTTCCATTATTCCAAATATTTCAAACTCGCTAGAAAAATAGTCGTAAAGCTCATAAAAAGAGTTAATGTGATTAGCACTAAATTCAACAGAAAATCTCCTTACTTGGACTGGCACGTCCTCAATTTGAGTAAGATTGGAGTAAAACTCTCTAACAACTTCAACAGTATCGTTGTTGGTTGTATAGCAAAAGTTCTCCCATCCTTTTTCCTTGATTACTCTTTCTACCTCTCCTCCAGGATTCTCAGAAACTCTATCTTGTATACACTTTTTACTTTTGTAGACTGAATCATACCTCGCTTTTGCCTTCGCATTAACAAATCAAGTTTCGTTAAATTCAAGTCTTCTTTTTGGTCTTGGAGCCATAGTTCGATCTATCAAATCATAAAAATTCCAAACTAATCTCCAAAATAACAATACAATAACTTCTAAAGGTGGTTTAAAACAATCTAAATCAATTTCCATGAATTCCTTCCAAGTCTTTTCTCCACATTTTCAATTTTTCCAAAATTTCTTAATGTGGAAGAAATTCATGGTGAAAATAAAAAATTTTTGCATAGAAGTGAAGCTCTTACCTAGGGAAGATGAAATCAGGTGTTGGCTTTTTTTGAAATTGCTCCAAATCCAAGATCTCTTAAGCCCTAAGTCTATTTCTTAGGTAAAAAGGGGAAGAAGATGATGAATAGTGGCATTTGACCGGTCAAAATCGCGGTAAATAGGAAGTTTTAACGATCGCGCCGTCAGCAGGCTCGTTCGCTCCGTCAGTGGGCTCTATTGAATTAATTCTTATTTTTCTCAGCAAAATCGCGCCGTCGGCGGCCTCGAGCGCGTTGTCGGCGAGATTTTTAAAAATGGATCATTTTTTAATTTTGTGATTTCGATCAATTTTTAAAGCCTTGTCGTCATCCATTCAATCCTTTTTATCATATATTTTAAGTGATTAAGTGATGTATTAACACAAATAAACATTCACACAATAAAAATTCACATTTATATATTAAATCCAAGTGTTTGCAACACACAATACATAACACACATAAGTAGGTATTCTTTCAACTTAAATCCATCTAATCAACGTCGCAATCCAAACCACAACACTTAAAACGCTGAAAACAAACATTTCAAACTTAATCTCATCTATACTGAGATTTAAAAATGCAAACTAAAGAAATCAAACACACACACAGACATACAAACATGGTTCAAATCAAACACAACATAATTAGGTCTACTACTCCTCAGAACTAGTGCTAGTCTCTCATCTGATATCTCCCATTGCTTGCACATGGACGGACATGTTGTAAAAAGGTCAGAATGAGAATTCTTCAGTTGAATCTTCATCGATCAATCCCATCTTTCTCATCAATCGCACCAAACTCGCATCGAATTACCCAGTAAGATCAAAATATTCTTTCGTTCTCCAATCGATCTGATCGAAGAAATCAGACATGTTGCTAACTGTACTCGTTAAGTTTTGTACCTGATTCTCCAGATTCTTGATTTTATACGAGAGCATCGGTGTCTTGTCTGCTACCATTGGTTGAACTGGAACATAATTCTACGAAGCTTGATCCAAAATCAAGCCCACATCACTCTCTCCATCAATGGCTGGGAACATCTGAGTTAGGTCTAATGCTTTCCAGGGTAGCAGTATCTTCTCCCAAACTTCGTACGACTCTTAAAACAAACTGCAAATCGAGAAAATTGTGGAAGGATGTCCAAGCTCTTGGGATGATCCTTGAACGATTATGTCATAAACAGATTTCACAATAATCAATCCAATATCAATGGGCCATCCCATTTGAATGCAGTAGTTCAGAATTGCACTTTCTTTCGTAACTTTGCCAATTTTCATGGTTGGCAATAACATTGCATAGATGAAAAAGTGCCAATGTTTTGAAACAGGATTTAAAAGTGTTGTAGAGAAAGTAACATACCCGTTCTCTCTAATTTCTCAGTCATTGGTTTCGTCCGTCAAATAATGGTATATTTCATTCATCTTGTCTCTCTTCGGCACGAAATTCGAATAATAACAGATTGGAACATTTTCAAGCATATACAACTCATTAATTCTTCCAGAATTGAATGTAATCCACCTGCCTCGTACATAAACGCTTCCTTGGTTGATTCCATGTAAATTGGCGTAGAATTCTTTAACCACAGGAATGACTACTACTGTAGTAGTGTAGAAAAACACTTCCCATCTTCTCCGCACAATCATTTCCTCAATTAGTGAAGAAGAAATTCTTTGTCCTCTATTGACAAATTCTCTTTCTTTTATCAATCTTCTCTTCGAGATTACCTTGTTGAAAAGTCGCTGCTCCTCCGCACTGACGAACTTTCTCCAGTTGTACACTCAAAATCTTGGGTTATCAAATGAATTGGAAGCCATTTAAGAAGGATTTGAGAGAGTTTCCATTTGTTTTTGGGAATTTTGAGTGATTAGGAACCGTCCATAGGAGTTTATAAAGGTCGAATTCCCTAAAATTCACAAAAAACCGTCATTTTAAACATGAAAAATTGCCCACTCGCCGATCCCACTGTCGGTGGCCTCGAAGGCGCCGTCGGCGTCACTTATACAATTAAATACCAGAGCTCTCGGGAAAAACCCACCGTCGGCGGCTTTGAGCGCGCCGTCGGCGCCCTAGGCAAAAATTTGCAT
This sequence comes from Papilionanthe hookeriana x Papilionanthe teres, assembly GCA_022702705.1. Classification (NCBI taxonomy): domain Eukaryota; kingdom Viridiplantae; phylum Streptophyta; class Magnoliopsida; order Asparagales; family Orchidaceae; genus Papilionanthe; species Papilionanthe hookeriana x Papilionanthe teres. Next base: position 31,820,894 of record CM040427.1, read on the forward strand.
AAAAACGCCGTGGTCCAATACGTTCCAAATTTTCTCTATGGATTCAAATTCTATGATAATCAAAGGGTAAATATGAGTAGTAGGACTTAATATTACTACAAATTAACAATAATTTCAAATAAACACACAAATATTAAAGATAACTATGGGTTGCCTCCCATAAAGCGCTTAGTTTAACGTCGTCAGTTCGACCTTTTAGGTATTATTCAGGTTGACTGAGCATTAAAACCTCTTTAAAATTAGGTCATTTACCTTCAAAATATGGTTTTAATCTATGTCCATTTACTTTAAATCTATTCCCACTCTTAGGATCTTCAATTTCAATTGCTTCATAAGCATAAACTTGAGTCACAATGAAGAGTCCTAACCAACGAGACTTCAATTTCCCAGGAAATAATTTCAACCTTGTATTATAAAGCAAAACTTCTTGCCCTGGTTCAAAGTTCTTTTGGTTAATCTTCCGATCATGCATTAACTTCAATTTTTCCTTATAAGTTCTATTGTTATTATAAGATTCATTTCTTAATTCTTCTAATTCATTCAATTGCAGCCTTATCTTCTCACCAGCTTTTTTCAAATTATAATTGAAATTATTAATTGCCCAATATGCTTTATGCTCCAATTCTACTGGTAAGTGACAAGTTTTTCCATATATAAGTCTGTAAGAAGTCATACTAATAGGAGTTTTATAAGCAGTCCTGAATGCCCATAATGCAGTATCTAGTCTAGCAGACCAATCTACTATATTAGGATTTACAGTCTTTTCTAAAATTTGTTTGATTGTACGATTAGAAACTTTAGCTAAACCACTGGTTTGAGGATGATAGGCAGTAGAGAATTTATGAACAATACTAAACTTTTCTGCCAATATTTGAATATATTTATTCCTAAAATGGGATCCTCCATCAGTGATAATCACTCTCGGCATACCGTATCTTGTGAAAATGTTTTTCATTAAGAATTTTGAAACATTTTTAGCATCACAATGAGGTAAAGCTTGTGCTTCAATCCACTTTGATACATAATTAACCGCAATTAAAATATATAGGTTTCCAAATGAAGGAATAAATGGTCCCATAAAATATAATCCCCAAACATAAAAAATCTCAACTTCTAATATGAAATTCAGAGGTATTTCGTTTCTTCTAGATATATTACCTACTCGTTGGCATTTATCACATGTTTTGATATATCTATAAAAATCTCTAAAAAGAGTAGGCCAATAAAATCCAGCTTGTAAAATTTTATATGCAGTTTTGTCAATCCCAAAATGTCCTCCAAAATCAGAATCATGACATTTTTGAATAATCTGTTCAGTTTCTTCATAAGGCACACATCTCCTAATAATAAGGTCATTACATTGTTTATATAAATATGGTTCATCCCAAAAATATGATTTTGAATCATGAACAAATTTTTTTGTTGCTGCAATGTTAGCATAGGTGGCAAAATATCACTGACTAAATAATTTAATATATCAGCATACCAAGGTATTTTCCACTCATTAATACTTTAAAGTTATTCATCAGGGAAACAATCTATTATTTCATTGTCGGTGTTAAATAGTTCATGATATTCCAATCTCGACAAATGATCAGCAATTTGATTTTCAGTTCCTTTTCTATCAACCACCACAAAATCAAATTCTTGCATTAAAAGTACCCATCTATTTAATCTTGGTTTAGTATCCTACTTTTGCATCAGATATTTAATAGCTGAATGATCAGTATGCACAATAAATTTAGTTCCAATTAAATATGATCTAACTTGATTAAAAGCATATACAATATCCAGTAACTCTTTTTCAGTAACTGTATAATTAATTTGAGCATCATTAAGAGTTCTGTTAGCGTAGTATATAACCTTAAAAATTTTGTCAAATCTTTGACCAAGAACGTACTCCAATAGCATAATCTCTAGCGTCACAAATTAGTTTGAACATTTTCTCCTAGTTAGATGAAACTATTACAGGTGCTGTGATTAGTTTTTCCTTTAATAACTTAAAGGCATTCAAGAATTCTTCAGTAAATTTAAATTTCTTATCATTTTCTAAAAGTTGGCATAGAGGTTTTGTAATTTTTGAAAAATCTTTAATATAGCGTATGTAGAAACCGGCATGTCCAAGAAAACTTCTTACCCCTCTCACTGTAGTAAAAGGTGGTAATTTAGCTATTACTTGAATTTTTGCAGGGTCTACTTCCATGCCATTTTCTGAAATTTTATGTCCTAATATAATTCCTCCTGCAACCATAAATTGACATTTCTCCCAATTTAGAACTAAGTTAGTTTTTTTGCATAGCTCCAAAACTTTATTAAGATGATTTAAGCATGTGTCAAATGATGTTTCAAACACATAGAAATCATCCATAAATACTTCTATTACATTGTCTATTAATTTACTAAAAATAGACATCATACATATTTGGAATGTTGCAGGTGCATTACATAGTCCAAAAGGCATTCTTCTGAAAGCAAAAGTTCCATAAGGACTAGTAAAAGTTGTTTTCTCTTGATCCTCAGGAGCAATAGGTATCTGATGGTAACCAGTATATCCATCTAGAAAACACTAGTACTTTTGTCCAGCAAGTCTATCCAGCATTTGGTCTAAGAAAGGAAGAGGAAAGTGATATTTCCGTGTGGCGGCATTTAATTTTTGATAGATAATACAAATATGCCATCCACAAACTTGTCTGATAGGTATTAATTCATCATTTTCATTTTCTTTAACAGTCATTCCTTCTTTCTTGGGAACACAATGAATTGAACTTACCTAAGTACTATCCAAAATAGGATATATAATTCCAGAATTTAACCATTTTAAAATCTCTTTGTTAATTACTTCTTTCATTATAGGATTCAGTCTCCTTTGAGGGTCAATTCTTGGTTTATGTTCTTCATTTAATAATATTCTGTGCATACAAATCGAATGACTAATTCCTTTAATATCAGCTAGAGTCCAACCAAAATTTTTTTTATATTTTTTTAATGTATCAATTAATTTTTGTTCTTGAATTTCATTTAGTCTGAGGATACAATTACTGGTAATGTTGAAAACTCTCCTAAAAATACGTTCTTCAAATGAATTGGAAGATTCTTTAATTCAAGTTCAGGGGGTTTTACAATAGATGGTACTAATATTTCATTTTCTGGTGCAGTTGAATTGAGCGTTTCACATTTTTTCTAAATATAATCAGCTTCTTCACTTTCAATTTCTTCAAATTTATCTTTTTCTACATCTTCTTTTTCTTCATAAGTTTCTTTGAAATGTTCTTTTCTTAGATAATCACATATATCCATTCTAAAATATTCATCATCTTTTTTAATTGATGGATATTTCATTGACTTTGAGATGTCAAAGGTTACTTCTTGATCATTTACTCTCATAGTCAATTGCCCTTTTTGAACGTCTATCATATCTCTTCATGTAGCTAGGAATGGTCTTCCTAAAATGATTGGAATTTCTTTATCTTCTTCCATATCTAGAATAATAAAGTCCACGAGAAAAATAAACTTATCAACCTTGACTAAAATATCTTCTACAACTCCCTTAGGATGTGCAATAGATCGATCAGCTAAATGTAGAGTTACAGAAGTTGGAGATATCTCTCAAATTTCTAATTTTTTAAAAGTTGATAAATGCATCAAATTAAATCACATAATGCTCGCCCATAAAACTTTTCACCAGTAGCACACGGGATAGTGAAACTACCAGGATCTTTAAGTTTTTCAGGAAGTTTTCTCTGAATTATAGCACTACACTCTTCATCGAGTGCAACGAGACTCATGATCTAGTAACTTCCTCTTTTTGTTGAGTATATCCTTCATAAATTTAACATAATCAGGCATTTGTTCTAAAGCTAGAACAAAAGGAATATTTATTGACAATTTTTTTTAAAATGTCTAAGAATTTAGCAAATCATTTTTCCTTTATCTTGTTGCTTTAGTCTTTGAGGAAATGGTGGAGGTGATTTTTCAACAGTAATTTTCATAGGTTTTAGAGGAAAATCAGGATATAAGCTTTATTTTCTCCTTCAGTTTCTTCTTTTTCGTTTTCAATTACAGTTTCTTTTTGAACCCTTATTTCTAACTCTTTTCCACTTCTTAATTGAATAGCTTTGATTTGTTCTTTTCCTTGATCTTTAGGATTTACTTCAAATTACTAGGTAAAGTTCCAACAGGTCTATTACTTAATGCAGAAGCAATTTGCCCTAATCGGTTTTCTATGTTGTTAATAGTATTTCCTTGATTTTGTAATTGATTACACATATTCAAAACTAATTCTTCCATAGACAACTTCTTCTCCTTAAATTGTAAATTATTATAAAAACCTTGTGGGTTAGAAGGTCTATAATTGGATTTACTTTGATTGTTTATATTTCCTAATGGATTTACTAGATTGTTCCCCCACTGAGGATTAACATTATTATTTTGATTATTCCAATTAAAGTTTGGATGATTCTTCTAACCTGGATTATAATAGTTTGAATAAGGACTAATATGTCTATTATTTATAGCATTTATAATTTCATATGAAGATTGAGCATCTACGATTTGTCCTAATGAATTTCTTCTAACACAAGAGGTGTTTGAGAATGGTTCATTCCATATTGATCTATTTTCTTTAAAAGAGCAGCAATTTGAGAAACTATCATAGTTAAAACATAAGAATCATGAATACTGGCTACTCTCTTAGGATTTACCCTTTCAACAGGTCATTGAAAATTATTGGTAGTCATTTCTTCTATTGACGCATAGGCTTCTTCAAAAAGTTTAGACATTAGTGATCCACCAGCAGCAACGTCTATTATAGATCTAAGAGATCCTACTAATCCATTATAAAATGTTTGAATAATTAACCAATTGGTAAAGCATGATGTGGACATTTCTTAAGAAGTTCTTTAAATCTTTCCCAAGATTCAAATATCGATTCTCCCTCATACTGACAGAATGTTGTAATATCGTTTCTAAGCTTAGCAGTCTTAGATGGTGAAAAATATTTCGATAAGAATTTTTGTGAAAGTTCTCCCCAAGTTCTAATAGATGCAGGTGCTAACGAATTTAACCAAGCCTTAGCCTTATCCCTTAGCAAAAAAGGAAAGAGTCTAAGTCTGACAGCATCATCAGACACTCTATCGTACTTAAAAGTAGCACAAAGTTCTAAGAAACTTGCAAGATATAAATTAAAATCTTCATTTGAAGTTCCACCAAATTGATTGTTTTGTACGATTTGGATAATTACAGGTTTAAGCTCAAATGAATTAGCGGCTACATGAGCATTTTGGATAGTTAATTGAATTTCATCTAATGTAGGGTTAGCGTAATCTCTTAATGGTCTAGACTGATGTTCATTTTATATTCTTTGGTTGTTTATATTATTTTCCATTGTTTCAGAATTTATAGATTCTTTTCTCAGTTTTCTAATTCTCCTAACAGTGCGTTTTAATTCCGAATCGTAGGGTATAATATTTTCAGAACCAAATTTGCACATACAATCGAAATCAGTTCACAATAAAACAATTAACTAAATAAGTTGCAATTCTATAAAGGTTTTCTAACAGTCCTAAATTGTATGTTATTTTAATTATGTTTTCCACGGCAACGACGCCAAAAACTTGACCCGCGATTTTAAATATACTTATATATGTAAGAATTCGACACCACTATTAGAAGATATAAATCCTCAGTAACAGTGCCAAAAACTTGATCTCGAGCATAATTTTAATTCTAGTAACAATAAAATATTATAATCTTTTGATCACAGAGTTACCTTTAAATGCAAGTATATGTATCGCTCAAGTAATACGAAGCTTTAGTGGAGTCCTGGTTATCGATCCCACAGGGAAAACTATTAAAGTCTACGGACTAGGATTATATAAACCAAGTTAAAATTACAACTAAATCGAATCTGCCTATCTGTCACTAATATGCAATCAATAATAAAGTTCTTATATCTAAACTAATTCTACTAACAGATTTTTAATACTACTAAAGTTAAGTTCAAATATATATTAGCAAGAATCTTTCTCCTTTGTTAAGATATTTAAGTGAAATGATAATTATAATTAGTTTTATATGTGTTGTGCCAAATAGAAGCATACGTATTCTTTACCCTTTGGTGTAGGCATAAAGAACATTGATTAATCCTATGCTTGGTTACTGAATCTGCGGTTAGGCTGGGAGGATACTGGCTCTCACTTCGGAGCTCCCACATTCCCCTCGCCTGAGGGCTAACAATCTACACTTCAGCACCCAAACGATAGGACCGAATTAAGGATTTTAGCCTGTCATTCTAAAATCTCCAATTTTACGCCCGATTAATATTATTTCCCTATTTATTTGCACTTCTCCTTTCTACCTTTCAAAGAGAAATGTGATACATACTAGTTAAGAATTCTTAGCCCACGGTCAGGTCTTAAAAACTTTTCACAGATTTTAACAATACAAATGGCCAATTCGTATAGTAAAGTAAGTTTAGACATAGTATCATCACAACTTCTTTATATTTTGTTTAATAGATTAATTCATTTAATCATTTCATGAAAACATCAAAACAAGGAGAAAGAAAGAACAACTACTCAGAATTCATGGAAATGATGCAATAAAACTTGGATTTCATATAATAAAGTAAAGTTCTACAAACTATAGTAAATAAACACTACTTATCTCAAATTCCTCCCCAAGTAAACTCCTTGAAGTTCCTCTGTATTTCTTCCTTGCTTACAGCACACGGAATTCTCCTTCGAAACAGCAATGCAGAAGAGATCTCTCACTTCCCTTCCGATCTTACAATCCCTCGAAGAATTCCTCACAAAATCTCTATTTGAACTCACTATTCACTAAATAATAACACTAATGAATCACTAATAGACACTTAAAAACACTTTGGACTCACTAGAAATCACGTAGGAGACACTTTTTTTGGCCTAATTTTGTTCTTTTTAAAGTTGTAGAAGAGTCTCTAAGGGTTTTGCAGGCACCTCTTCGAAAATCGTTTACATTCGACGTATTTCTGGAATGATCAACCGTTCCTGATGGCCTTCTAGAAACAATACTTTTAAACAGGCCCCGCCATCGGCGGCCTTCCTTGGAATTAATTTTGAACTCTCGGGAAAATCTTGCCTTCGGCGCCATCGGCCTCACCGTCGGTTCCCTAGGTCAATTTTGCATAATTTGGTCCTTTTTGCTCTAAATTCACTCTTTTTTGCATATTTTTGCTCATTTGTCCTTAAATCTTCATACTTGTATTAAAACACCAAAAATATCATTCTTTAAAGTGTAATCTCATCAAAATCAGTATAAATTAGGCATAAAAATCTTAACCTTTTTCCTTGGGTCAGGCTCTCTGATGTCAGAGGAGTCTAAGAAAATTAAAATTAGAATTTTCTTAAAAGTTTCAATTTTCACCTATTATTGAATATTTTAATAATTATAAAAAATCATAAAAATATTCAAATTTATAAAAATGTCATATTTGGTCTCCTAATCACTTGGAAACCAACCAAATATTTTTTTTTAAGTCCCGAAGTAAAGATATTGAATTTTGAAGGCTTAAGATAATTTTTAAATATTAAAAATGGATTTTCCAACCTTTTCACTAAAATAATTCTAAAAATTCAAAGAAATATCAGAAAAATATAAAATTTGTTTCTCTGAGTTCCTTGGGATCAGAGAGAATTATGAAAAATATAAAACTTAATTTTCTACCTCAATTTTATTTTATAATTAATTAATAATTCAAAACTTAAAATAATTATAATAAATAAAATAAAATTCAAAAAATCACCAAAATTTGTCCAAATGGTCCTTTAGGGGAACTTCCCATAATTTTCCTAAGGACAAAAACTTCTTCTTGGTCATGTTGTGAAATTTTTGTTGAACATCCCTATTTTCCACTAAAATAATTACATAAATTAAATTAAACATAGAAAAATCACATTTCCTCCTCTAATGTCTTAATTGACATGTGAGTGAGGTGACATAAAAAATTTCAAGTTCATTTGAGCTTAATTTAAAAAATTATGAGATGAACAAGTTTAAGAGGGCATAATGATAATTAAGGAACTTTAACCTGAATTAAAATTTAGGCTAAACCAAAGGAAAGGATAAATCTTTGATCTTAATTTACCTCTTGGATGATTGAAACATAGGAGATTAAGGGGTAGAAACTCATTAATCACCTTAGACATTAAAGAGCAAATTTTAATTAATTAAATCACCTAAACTTTGGAAGATTAATTAAGGCATGAATTATTAAGATTAAGGAATGTGATATAAGCAGATTCTGATTCTTTAAATTGAACCCCTAATCAAAGGATTGATTCAAACATTATTTAAATATCAATTAATGGAACCCTAAAAATGATAATTGAGATTAATAAAAAAAGAGGGGGAGATAATTTTGAAAATTTATAATCAAACTAAAACTTAAAACATTAAAACTAACTTGAAGTAAGAGAATCAAATTGAAACCGACTTAAGATATCAAAACTAATATGAAATTGTTTAAAACTTAAATTAAGACAAATTTGAAATATTAAGGTTAATTTGGAAAAATTCATAATTAAAATATTATAATTAAATTAAGTCAGTTTGGAACATTAAAGTTATCTAAAATGTTAAGACCATTTAAAATAGTAAAATTTAACTGAGTTAAACAATTTGAACACTTTACCAATTTAAAATAATTTAAAACATTTGAAAAGATCAATCAAAACCTTATAGCTAAATTAAATCACTTTAAGCCATTAACTTAAACTTCAATTAAGAATGTTTAGGTTCTTTAATGAACTAATTTGCCCCTAAAGGCTTTTCATTATTATAAATCTTAAATGAAGCATCAAATGAAATGTCACCTTACTCATAGGATAATCAAACATCCAAATTCACTGAGCAAGAGTCAAACAAAACCAAAACTCTAAGTAACCTGGGTGATTGATTCATTAGAATGATGAAACTAACTAAACTCAAAATAATCCCTAAAATGTTTAGGAAGATGTTCGGAATTAAGTTCTGAGCACTTCCCTAACTTGATGGGATGTTTTAAAAGAATAGTTAGACTTCATTATTCTTTGATGAATAAAATCATCCTTAACCCAACTGCGAGAGTCTAGTCGTCATAAGACTCGATAGGCAACTAGAATTCTAGCTTAGACGTCATAGGACTTGGCAGTTGACTAGGACTTCAACCTAGACATCATAGGGCTTGATAGATAACCAGAATCTTCCCATAGCTTTACCTAGGTATTTGCTGCAAATATATAAATGCCCTAACATGTATTTTAAGTGCAGATGAAAATGACGGGAGTGCCCACCAGGTACGCATTTAATTTTATTGCAATTTATATTCTGCAATTTATTAAATGTCTTACTTTCCCGCATTTGTAAATTCATGAAAAATGATTGAACCCAGCATGTTTAGACAACTCAAAATTTAATCACCAACAAAATAAAATTGCAATTATAACTAAAATTAAAACGTCTCGTTGGATGATCGGGAATCCCTCGGATGATGAAACCCACGTGTTGCTAACGAGATTTCCTACAGTTGAAGTGAAAGTGTGGAACTTATTTAGTTGAGTTTAGCAAGTTCATTTGGACTAAGTGAATCCGATGAAAATGATAGTGTCGGAATGATGGAACCGTGGGATCTTAACCAGTTCTGCTTAATCAACTTTAAGATTTGTTTTAACTAAAACACTAAACCATCTCAATTTTCAACCTCTCTAAACAAAAACACTTCTCTCACCCCCCCTGATTGTCACTTCTAAAACTAGACTTTCTGCAACAACAAGGAGCTTGGAGCAAGCACAGTGGGCAGCACGACCATCTTCAACAGCAAAACAAGTCTTCATCAGCTTAACCCTTCCTTAGAATTAAATAACCAAGCCATAGGGTTTTGAGGTAGTTTGCCTGATGCAACATAAATCCTCAACTTGTCTTTAGATATTTGCATAATCGTGTTATGCAATTTATGCCCTAACTCATCTTAGGACTCTGAGGTAGTCGTTTGGTACGAAATAAACCCTCACATTTTTGAGGCTATTTGTATGATCATATCATACAAGTATAAGTCCTAATTAATTAAAATTGGTAGGATTGCAACATTAAATAAACTCTCAAATTAAAGCCAAACAATAGGATAGTCGGGAAGTCACCGAAGTTCACTTCGGATCCGTCGCATCCCCTACTTCTCTTCCTTTGGACTCTCAAAATAATTATTCCAAGTTTGATCCAATCCCTTTTGAAATTCAAAGAAATCAAATCCTTTGAATGCTTAAACTTTGAAATTCTTGGAAGTGAAACCACTGATCTTTATCGAAAGTTTTCTTAATTGGCTCTCGTCATTTGAGATGTAATTACTAAAGGGGTTTTCCCTTATAGGGAACTTTAAGAACCTAGGTAATATAAATCCTGCTTAATTTCTTTATATTAAGTAGGGGAACTTACCAGCTTATAAAATTGGTTTGCAGACCAAACATATGTCACAAATTTATTAGTTTATTTAATCAAGCTTCATTATCAAGCAGTGTGTCTATTCCTCGGGATAGATTCACGGTTTGTGATGTGGTGCTCGTTTATATAAACTTTTGAGATGTGAGATCGGTTTGACTTTATACTTTAAAATTTTCAAACTTAAAATCATTTTCAAAAATCAAAATGCTACTTTCCAAATAATTATATAGATATATTTAAATTAAATTTAAAATCTAAAATCTGCCGAAACTTCTGTTGGTGACCTTTTTTAAAATAAAACACATAACCCATAAAAATACGCCGACAGACTTTATTTTTATATATAAAATCCATATTTTGTCATCTTTTTCTCATGAGTCTTGAGTAGATTTCTTTGTCTTTCTCCTTTTCATGTGAGGTGTTGATGTTGTGAAATGGAAATGATGTGTCAATTTATTATGGAGAATTTGTGATGACCTTTTCACTTAGTACTTCATTTACTTTTTGATCTGGCAAATTAAATTGTTAAAACTTGTTGGAAAACATATGTTCTGAAAGGATTGTGAGTTCCATAACAAAAGTGAATTTCACATTCAATTCCATAGATGGTGATGTTCATGGGAATTGAGTGCAAATAAATAGGGAAATACACTTTGATGGGCATAGAATTGGAGATTTCAGAGTGACAGACTAAAATCCTCAATTTGGTCCTAATGTTTAAAAACTAAAGCGAGAGTTAGCCTTCAGGTGAAGGGAAGTGGGAGCTCTAGAGTGAGAGCCATTATCCTCCCAGCCTAACTACGGATTTGGGGACTAAACTTAGGATTGGCCAACGTTCTTTATAAAATGAAATATGGATAAAGAACAAGAATGCTCCTATTTGGCACAATTCACTTGTATCACTGATCTATGTCACAATAATCATCACATTATGAATGGAAAGGAGGAAGAATCTTTCTTACAACTGAACTTTGTTATAAATTTAGTCTTGTTTTAGTTTAACTTACTGGAATTTAGAACGTGTTTTGGTAGAAATAGTAACTGAACCTGTTTGTCTTTACTTTATGAATTAAACCACTTGCAATTGTGTTGTGATTCGATAAGAGATTTCTTTGCTACATCATAAAAGTAAAGTCTCCCTATGAGATTGATATTCCAGGACTCCATTAGAGCCTTGTATTAGTTGAGCGATACATATACTTGCGTTAATTGTGTGACTCATTATCATTTAAATCAATATATAAATCTAAATCTGAATTCATTAATTTTTGCAAATTTAAAAAGTCACACCACTTTGAGACAATTTCCCCACTGAAATTTCAGCCAAAACCACAATAGTTGCAATTGCATCTCCCCACTGCCTAAAACCCCAAGCCAACATGCTCTAAACCATCACCAGAGTGAAAGAAGAAGTTCCCCCATCAAAGCCCCATCATAGAGAGCCCTCATACCAGAGTTTGATCAACATCTAAAGTCAGCCTTAGTCGAATTCAGGTCTATACATTTCACCACAGCTCATGGCTTTATCTGAAGGTTTGTTGGGTCCAATTGAAGCTGTTATAACCATCTGATTAAGGCCTCCTCTCTTAGACAAAGGTATTAAACTCTATCACCCTCCCAAGCTTATTTTCATTCTCCATGCACATCAAGTTAATTTCAAGCTAGGTTAGCCATATAGATAGGTTCTTCTAGGTCAGATGAGTCCATAAAAACAAACCCGAAGTGATTTGGTTGAGTCTAGGCTGAGATCTTAAGGTTTTAGTGTGGACGGTTTACGGGTTAGGTCAGTTGAGGACGATGACCAGGAGCTGTTGGATCACGCTGATGTATTCAGTGGATGATGCTGATGAAGTTGGACGAGGAGATGATCCATAAAGTGCGGGCTGACGAGGCAACTACATGGATGATGCGCCAAATAGCAGAGCGACGTGTGTGGCTTCACTGCTGCTGAGGTTGAGCTGGCGTCACGTGGATAATTAGAAAATTAGGGATTTATTTGAATTAATTAATTCACTGGACCTTTAAAAATCCATAACTTTGTGTGGAAAAATCATAAAAATAAAAGAAAAATACCCACTTATTCAGTGAACAAAGGAGAACAAATTGGAATTGGTTTAAAGTTTATTCTATGTATATTTTATTTTTAATTAATTATATAAAATATTTAGTGTTTTAATTCTCCATTTGCATACACATTTCACCATGGCTTAAAATTTGGAGCTTTTGTTCTCCCAGTCGTAAGAGACCTTCCCTGATTTTTTTAAGGCCCGGGGGAGATCTCTATGAGGAGATCCTTATTTTTCTATGTTATTGTGCTTGTTTTGATTTTAAAATTATAAAAATTAAAATACTCATCAGAAAACTATAAAAAATATTTTGGTAGGTAACTTTCGACCAAAGGACCATAGGAAAATCATAACATGGCTTAATTCACTAAATATAATCCTAATTGTCATTAAAACTTAAAACTAAAAGGAAATTAATTTGGATTAAATATAAGTGTAAATAACTTGACTTTAATTCTCCATTGTCGTTTACGATCAGAGAAACTCCCATAAAAATTTTGAAGATATTTAAAATTAATTTGGCCACTTAAATGAATATTCTAAGTTAAATATCACATTTGGCATTAAAATAATTCTAATAATTATAATAAAACTCACAAAATTACCAAATTAGTTTTGGGAGTTCTCTGTGGTTAGAGAAAAATAACAAAAAAAAATTGGGAATAAAATAAAATTTTCATTTTTAAAGCTATTTTAAATATTTAAATAATTAAAAATTCATAAAAATCACAAAATTAATAAAATTGATGGAAATGTTCTAAATTGCCTCTTAATCATTTAGGAATAATTGGAATAATTTTTCTAACCCTCTAAGTAAACATATTAATTCTTAAAGGGTTAAAAATAATTTATAAAGCTTAAAAATGGATTTTTCCTAATTTCTCACTAAAATAATTCTAAAAATTAAAATATAAATCACAAAATATGAAACTTGCTTCTCTAGGTTCCCAGACCTCAGAGAGATTTTTGAAAAATAAAAAACTTAATTTTCAAAGTAAATAATATTTTATATTTAATTAATACTCGAGAACCTAAAATAATTATAATAATTAAAATAAAATTCAAAAAATCATGAAATTTGATCCAAGTGGTCCACTGGTCCAGGTGAAAATATAAATATTGTGTTTTGATTAAGTTATAAAATTATCTTTAAAAATCTCTATTTTTGTATTAAAATAATTATATAAATTAAATTAAAATTGAAAAAAATCACATTTTCTCATGTGATGTTTTAATTGGCTCATAAGTGGGGTAACATAAAAGTTTTAAAGTCATTTGAGTTAAATTTGATTAATTATGGAGTATTAAAGCCTTAGGGCTAAAGTTGTAATTCTAAAGAATCTAGCCTTAATTAGAATTTAGGCCTATTAAAGGATAAATGGGCAATGAATAATCTTAATAAACATATTCAAATGATTGACACATAAGGGGATAAGTGGTAGAAACTAATCTCACTTTTGTCATATTAAAGGATAAATTGATAATTTTCTTAATTATTTTAATTTGGAAGATAATCAAAATTAAGGTTAGGGGTAGACTTTGGAAGTCAATAATCCACTAATCTAATACCCCTAGTTGGCGTTTAATGATAATTTCAATATCTTGATAAGAGTCATAATCACAAAAGTTAATATTTCTTCAAATTCCAAATATACTCACTAAAGTCTTAAGGGCTTGGTAGTGAACTAGGCTTAATTAATTCTGATTAATGAGGTTTAGAAAAGAAAGCTTAACAAATATTAAACCTATTGAAACACTACAAGCCCAAATAGAAGGAAAACTGGTTAGAATTTTTAATGACTCAAGTTTGTCCCTAAATGTATTTACTCACATAATTCATAAATAAAATGTCAAGTGATAGATACCTCACTTTTTTGGATGATTAAAACACCAATGTTTATTGAGCATAAGAGTATGAAATAGATGAATCATTTAATGAGCACGATAATTCAAATGAACTCCAGAAAGTTCAAAAGGGTTGTGAAAAATCCAGGAACTCTTTGGATCTTTTCACAAGTCTTCTGGACATCTTGTATGACGACTGAACCTATCATACTTATTAAAGGAAAGCATCTCTCAAATGAAATAAATAGGACCTACCAAGTTGTGACATAGAATTTTGTAGGCCTGTGATGAACCTATCTATTGGCTTTTACTTTCCTGCAAATTATAAATGTTTATTGCAAGGTACTAAAGTTTCAGGTGGAGGAACGAGAAGACTCGACAGGTGACTTGGGGGTTTTGCACACAAGCACAAACTCTGCGTGTGGGATACTTAGCTTAATTTTAATTCTTTTTGTAACAAGTATATAATATATTCTTTTAATCGCAGAGTTACCCTTTAACACAAGTATACGTATCGCTCAAGTAATACAGGGATCTAGTGGAGTCCTGGATATCAATCCCACAGGGAATATTTTAGAGGCTACAGACTAGGATTATATAAATCAATTTAGAATCACAACTAAATCAAAATTACCTATCTGTCACTAATATACAATCGACAATAATATGAAGTTTAAATTAAACTAGTTCTACTAACAAATAACTAATTATACTAAAGTAAATTTCAAATATATAAGCAAGAATCTTTCTCCTTTGTTAAGATATTTAAGTGAATAGATAATTATAATTAGTTAAATCGTGTTGTGCCAAATAGGAGCGTATCTATTCTTTACCCTTTAGTCCATGCATAAACAACATTGACTAATCCTATGCTTGGTTACTGAATCTGCAGCTAGGCTGGGAGAATGCCGGCTCTCACTTTGGAGCTCCCACGTTCCCCTCGCCTGAGGGCTAACATCTACACTTCAGCACCTAAACGATAGGACCGAATTGAGGATTTTAGCCTGTCAGTCTAAAATCTCCAATTCTATGCCCGATGAATATTATTTCCCTATTTATTTGCACCCTACTTCCAAGGACTTTGACCTCCTTAAATCTGGGATGTAATTTTTACTATAGTTGTTAAACTCAACATATTTTAACTATTTAATTGGCTAGATTGAAAAAAAATTAAGCATTAATTAAAAGATTAACAACTTCTTTTAAATTTTTATGACACACTAATTCTATTTATTATTCCACAAAAATATCAAAACTAGGAGAAAGACAGAAAAACTACTCAGATTTCATTGAGAGGATACAATAAAACTTGGATTTCATATATAAAAGTAAAGTTCTACAATCTAAAGTAAATAAACATAACTTATCTTAAATTCCTCCCCAAGCAAACTCCTTGAAGTCCCTCTGAATCTCTTCCTTTCTTAACAGTACGCGGAATTCTCCCTCGAAACAGCAATGCAGAAGAGATCTCTCACTTCCCTTCCACTCTTACAATCCTTTGAAGAATTCCTCACCAATATCTCTATCTGAACTCACTATTTAACACTCACTAAATAACAACAATGGACACTAGTGGACTCTCTATTTGACACTAAGTAACTATTAGAAGACTCTAATAGGACTTTTTACGGACTCTTTGTGACTTTTAGAGGACTCCAAAAGGACACTTTTTTGGCCTAGAATTGTTTTTTTTTAAAGTTGTTGAAGAGTTTCGAAGGGTTTTCCAAGCATCCATTCAAAAATCGTCCAAATTCAATGTATTTTTTTATGAAAGAACAGTCGATCTCACCGTCGGCGGCCTCGAGCTCCACCGTCGGCGGCCTTTTAGAAACACTGCCTTGAACTGACCCCGCTGTCGGCGGCCTCCCTTGAAATATATTTTGAACTCTCGGGAAAATCACGCCGTCGGCGCCCTAGGTTAAATTTTCATAATTTAGTCCTTTTAGCTCCAAATTCGCTCTGTTTTGCATTTTTTTTCTTCATTGTCCTTAAATCTTCATACCTATAGAAAAACACCAAAAATATCCTTCTTTATAGTGCAATATCATCAAAACCAGTATAAAATAAACATGAAAATCTTAACATTTTTCCTTGGGTTAAAATTGTCGGCATATTTTTAGGTTATGTGTTTTATTTTGAAAAAAAGGGGGTCGCCTACAGAAATTGTCGGCGAATTTTAATTTAATTTAAATAAATAATTTGAAAAGTAATATTTGATTTTGAAGATAATTTTAAATTTGGAAATTTTATGAAATCAAACTGATTTCACATCCCGAATAGTTTATATAAACGAGCACCACATCACAAACCATGTATCTATCCCGAAGAATAGGCACATTGTTTGATGATGGGGCTCGATTAAATAAACTAGAAGATTTGTGACATCCGTTTGGTCTGCGAACCAATTTTATAAGCCGACAAGTTCCCCGCTTAATATGAAAACATTAAACAGGGTTTATATTACCTGGGTTCTTAAAATTCCCTATAAGGGCAAGCCCCTATAGTTAATTACATCTTAAGTGATGAGAATCACCTAAGAAAACTCTCGATATTAATCAGTAGTTCTACTCTCAAGAATTTCAAAGTTTTAAGTTTTCAAAGGATTGAATTTTGGAATTTCAATCGGGAATGGATCAAATTTGGGACATTTTATTTTGGGAATCCAAAAGAAGAAAGGTAGGAGAAATCACGTATTCGAAGCGAACTTCGGTAATTTCCCGACTATCTTATTGTTTGGTTTGAATTTAGGAAAGTCCTAATGTTTATTTAATGTTTTGATCTTGCCAATTTTAATTAATTAGGACTTATGTTTATATGATAAAATCATACAAATAGCCTTGAAGATGTGAGGGTTTATGTCGTACCAAACGACTACCTCGGAGTCCTAAGACCTGGTTAGGGCTTAATTTACATGATATGATCATGCAAATGCCTAACGAAGAGTTGAGGATTTATGTTGCACTAGTGCAAACTACCTCGAAGTCCTACGGCTTGGTTATTTAATTCTAAGGAAAGTTTTGGTCAAGTAGACTCGTAGTTTTGCTCGATGACGATGGTCGTGCTGCCCACCACGCTCCGAGCTCCCTGTTGTTGCAGAGGTTTAGTTTTAGAAATCATAAATCAGGAGATGAGAGAAGTGTTCTGGTTTAGAGAAAGTCTTAATTTCCGTGTGTCTTTAATATTTTAATTAAAACAGATCTTAAAGTTGATTAAACATAACCGATTAAGATCCCACTGGCTCCGTCATCCCGCACCGTTATTTTCATCGAATTCACTTAGTCCGTATGAATTTGCTAAACTCAACTAAATGAGTTCCGCACTTTCATTTAGACCGTGGAAATCCCGTTAGTAACACGTGGGTTACATCATCCGAGGTATTCCCGATCATTCAATGAGACATTTTAATTTAGTTGTAGTTGTAGTTTTGTTGTTCTATTTGTGATTAAATTTTGAGTTGTCTTATATTTTGAAATGTTGTGGAGGTGAATTTTATCTTGTAGTGTCTTTTAATTTAATTATGGGTTTCAGTTTTGGTTTCTGTCCTAAAGGTGTAGGTTTTCATGCAACTGTTGTTTATCATGCAAGAAAGGTAAAGTGCAACGCGATTAAATAAATTGCAGTAAAGTAAATTGTAATAAAATAAAAGCGTACCTGGAGGGTCTTCCCGTCATCCCAAGCTGCACTTAAGACACAGTTAGAATATTTAAGCATTTAAAGTAAGTTCCTAGGTAAAGCTAAGGGAAGGGTTATGGTTTTCTACCAAGTTCCTAATCCTGTAGCTAGTCATTCCCTATGACGTCTAGCTTCTTGTGTTTTAGTTTGAGGACGATTTTCTTCATCAAAGAACAACTAAGTCCAATTGTTCTTATAAATATCCTATCATATTGAGGAAGTGCTTAAGACGAATCTTAAACATCTTTTCAATATTTCTAGGATTGTTTTAAGTCCAAATGAATTTAATTACACAAATGAATTAATCGTCCGAGAGTTTAAGTTTTGTTGTCTTGCTCAGTGAACTAGGACATTTGAATATCCTATGAATGAAGTAACACTTCACTTAACGTTCCTTTTAAGAGTTATGACATCACGAGCTTTTGAGGGCAAATGGATGTTCAAGTGGTTTATGATTTAATTTTAGTTAATGGATTTAAGTTTGGAATAGTGTTCAAGTTATTTTAGATTTATTTTGAATTCTTCATGTCTTAAGTAATGTTATATTTAATTCAATTTAATTTAATTTAACTTAATTTAATTTAATGTGGTTTAATTTAATTTAATTTAATTTAAGTTAATTTAATATAACATGCTTTAACTTAATTTAATTCAATTTGATTTAATTTAATTTGATTTAGTTTTAATTTAATTTTATTTTATTTTAATTTGATTTAATTTAATTTAATTTAATTTAATTTAATTTAATTTAATATGTTATTTTAAAAAGGTTTGCTTTAAATAATTTAACTTTAATTTAATTTAGTGATTAAGTCTCTTAGCATTTTAAATCTTAAACTTGGATTATCATTTTAATTAGGAATTAAATATTATTGAGATGATTAATTTAGGAATCTTTAGATTAAAGAATAAATCTCTTCCTAATAATATCCCTATTTTAATAATTCCAATTTTATTATTCTTCCAAACTTAATTAATTATTTTAATTAAAATTCATTTCAATGATTGTTGAATTGTTTTAATAGGTTTCTACCCTTTAATTATTTAAATTTCAATCATCCAAATCAAGTTAAGATCAAATATTTTACTCTTTCATTTTATTAAGCCTAAAGTTTTAATTAAGGGTTAAAATTTTAATTACCATTTTGCCCTTCAAGCTTAATAATTTCATAACTCACTAAATTGAGCTCAAATGAATTTGAAATTTTTATGTGGCTTCACTCATATGTCAATAAAGACATTAGAGGAGAAAATGTGATTTTTCTGTATTTAATTTATTTATGTAACTATTTTTGGTGGAAAATAAGGATTTCCAAGGAAAATTTAATAATATGACCAAGGGAAAGTTTCTATCCTTGAGAAAATTATGGGACATTCCTAATGACCAGAGAACCACTTGGACCAATTTTTGTGATTTTTTGAATTATATTTTATTTATTAAAATTATTTTAAGTTCTGGAGTATTAATTAATTAAAAAATAGAATTTAAGTTGGAAAATGAATTTTATAATTTTTAAAATTCTCTCTGATATCAAGGATTCCAGAGAACTAAATTTTACAATTTTCTGATTTTTCTTTGATTTATTATAATTATTTTAGTGAAAATGCTAGAAAATACATTTTTTTTAATTTTAAAATTACCCTAGGGCTTTAAAATTTAATATCTCATTAAATAGACCTGAGAAAAATATGGGGTTTGTTCCTAAGTGATTAAATTTCAAAATGTGATATTTTGGTGAATTTTATTATTTTTGTGATTTTTATTATTTTTCAATTATTAAAATATTAAAATAATACTAAAAAATTAACTTTTTTAGAAAATTGAAATTTTAATTTTCTTAAATTCCCCTGATATCAGAGAGGCTCCAAAACCAATTTGGTGAATTTTTGAAAGGTATTTTGAAAGTTATGAATTTTTAAAGCTTAAAATGACTAAATGACTTAATCAACCCATTTAGTAGGGTTAACCCAACCCAATCGACTTCAACCTTTTATGGTGGGTTCCTCTGATCCTAAAGGTCAGTGGAGAATTGATTTCAAGTCAATTTGATCTATGGTTAACTCTAATTAATTAGGGGTCTATTTTGGGTATTTAAGCCAATTAGGGTTATTTTGAGTGAACTAACTCAAGTCCTATTTTTCCTAGGGTTCTCTCGGTCATAAGGAACATCACCAAATTTTCCTAGAATTTATTTCACAACATGCTAATTATTGGAATTAAAATACTCAAAACAGCCACATGCATTTGAAAAATAAATAACTTTTCACAGAGATGGCCTCCGACCTTGGAAAATTCAGTGAATGTTCCCAAGTTCGTGGCTTCAAAAGCCCTATGGTCTCATGCCATGGTGAATTGTATGAATGCATGGAGAATTAAAACAATGCAGGGAGTAAATAATTAATTAAAAATAAATTACTGGACAAAATTAATTAATTTCTTTTCCACATTATTCTCCTCTGTTCACTGAGCAAGTGGGTATTTTTATTTTATTTTTGTGATTTTTCTACACAAAGATATGGATTTTTGAAGTTTAGGGAATTAAATAAATCAGAAAACCCCTAATTTTCTATTTATCCGAGTCGGCGCCGCGTCAACCTTAAGCATCTCCGAAGTGCCGCGTGGCGCGCTCCCATTCGACGCCGCCGCTCGAGTCGGCAGCCCGGTCCCGCCTTCCGCGTATCATCCGCCGATCCGACCTAATCCGAGCCGTCCGTCCTCGCGTGTATTAAATGGACGCGCATCCATTCATCGTCCCCAAGCGTCCTCACCCGTGAGCCGTCCACACTAAATCCCTAATATCTCACTCGATACTCAATGGATTTTTGTGTTCTTATGCTCTATGGATTCGTCTTGAAGAGACGAATACATCTATACTGGTGATCATGCATTGAAATTAAAGCATTTGAAATGGAGAATCTCCGAAGCTTCGGGATGAAGAATTAGCTCATACCTTTGCTCGCAGAAGTGTGGCTTCAATCCGAGGGTTGTGTCACCTTCGATTGCGTCCCAAGCAAGCTCCGGATGAAGTCTCCCGGTCCGGTGAATTGCCTAGGTAGGATTTCGACTACGACCGACCACAAAGCTCGGAGGCCGGAGCAACCGGGTGGCTCCGGAGATGGGGCTTTTGCTGGTGGACACCTTCTCTTGGTCCGGTGAAGGTGTAGGACCAATCAATTCTGAGGATTGATCCACCGTGGAGAAGTGTCCCGGTTTTGGGTGGAATTTCGGCTGAGAAATCGGATTTCGTCGATGGGGATTAGGGCAAATCGACACCTGGGATCAACTCGCTCTAAGTGTGGAGTAGGGTTTGGAACAATTTTGGCGTAGTTTCGGCAAGGTTTGTGCAACTCTCTTCTCATGGCCGTGAGGGGGTGGTGTTTAAATCAGAGAGGGTGGAGGGCCTCCCGGGGAGAGTTAGGGCTTTGGATCACCCGCTCCGGCATGGGAAGAACGGCCATGGTGGCTATCGGGCATGGGGCGACTCGACAAGGGAGAATTCCAAAGTCGGCTCACATGCGAGCTCTCGGCCATGGTGTTTTTCGTGACTCGGTGGTCGGCCGGCCGAGCATTGGTCACCATCTTGTTCAGGTGGGTCGTGGCTGGGGTTTAGTGTAGGCAATCGGCAAATGCCATGTGTAAAAGGCTTGGATTAGAATGGAATGGGAGAGGGCTCATTTTGGCTCAAATTGGTCAACCCCTCCATTTGGGCTAGGTGCACCACCCAAGGCTTTGTTTAGGCTGAATAGAAAGTGATTTAGGTCAGCTTAATCGGTGGGGAATGGTCACCATCCAAGTACAATTAAGCTTAAGCAAGATTTAGTGGAATCATGGGAGTGGTTAATCACCTTTAGGAATTAAGGAAAGAGTCTCCTCCTTTTGCCCAAAATGGCATGGTGACATGTAAAGAGGCTCTCATGGCTTCCATGTGGCTCATGCATGGCTTCATGGCTCACCTTCGGCTTGGGAAAAGTCAAGTCAATTTCATGGAAATGGATTTAAGAAAAATTTTGGTATTTAGGGTGATTTGGCATGAGGCTTGATTTGGAATTATTTGATGATGGGATTATAACTTAGGGAATGGCTTTGATTAAATGGATGGCAAATGGAAATGTCATGTGGGCTTTAGGGCCAATTTTGGGCTTTTGTATTTGGTGGAAATGGGCTTTTAGGAAGGTTTAGGGAAGTGGGCTTTTGGATTTTAAAATGGATTTTAGGATGGAATTTTAGTAAAGGCTTGGGCCAAATAATTGTTGGGTTTAGCTCATGGATGTGTCATGAGTGACTTGGAGCAAATCGGGAGTGATTTGGGTTTGAATTAGGTTGAATTTGGGCTTCTTTGGTGAATGAGCCAATATAGGTCAAATTGGGCTAACTTGGGCCAATGTTGGGCTAGGGTTGAAATTGATGTAAAATTAATGTTGGGAAATGTTTATGGGAGTGTTTCAAAGAGGTTTTGACTTTGGTTGGGCTTTGATTTTGGGGTTTGGGCTTATTTGGGTTAGGTTTGGGTTTAGGTCAAAATTGGGCTTTTTAGTTTTGGGTTGAATTTAAGTGGGGTTTGGGTCTAAATTTTGGGCAAATCATGTTAGTGTTTTGTTTATGGGGATGTTAAGGAAGGTTTAGAAAAGATTTGGGGTTAATTGGATTTGAATTGGGTGAGTTTGGGCTAAGTTTGGGTCATGGGTCCAAATTGGGCTTTAAGGCCAAAAGTGAAATTGGATCCCAATGCCAATCAAATTGGGCTTGGATTTGGTCTAGATTGGTGTTGGGGATGTTGAATTGAAGTTTAGAATTGAATTGGACCAGAATTTGGGTCAATTGGGTAGGTTTGGTTTCGACATTGGGTTCACTTTGGGTTAAAATGGGTCAAATTGGGGGTTTTGATAAAAGTAGGGTAAATTGACAAAATTGGCCCATGGTGTAGTTGAACAAAATGACATTGGGAATATTTGGGATTTTCTGGAATTTTCTGGGAATTTCCTGAATTTTGGATTTTTTGGCTAAGAGGGGCATTTTGGATATTTGGAGGGTATTGGGAGGTATTTTTGAAATTTTTGGTATTTTTGGCTATGGATGATCAATTTGAGTAATGTGGGAATGTTTAGGATTAATTTTGAGGAATTTTGGGTAATTTAGGTGGTTTTGCAAATTTTGGGTGGTTTCAAGGGTTTTGGGTAAGTTAGCGGGTGTAGGGTTCCGGGGTCAAAATCGAAAATTTGGAAAATTGAAGATCGGGTGAATGTAAGTTGAATGAAATCATTTTTGTTGAGCCATGAAGCCACATTAAGCTCACATGAGCCATGAAGGGACTCATTTGAGGCATACACTATGTTGTTCCTAACCCTCTTAGCCAAGGGCTTAGGGGTTAAGGACCATCCATGTGAATCACCTTCATGAGTCAGGAGGTCAAGTTGGGTAGGGGTGTGGTTTTAAGAGGTGTGTGAAAGTGTAGTGCACAGGTGTAGTGTGTGTGCAAGTCAACCCTTCACCAGACCAGGCCACCCAGGGCAGTCCTAAGGCCAAAGAGTCCTATAGGAACTCATCCTTTAAACTTCCACATTTGATCTCAACCCCCTATGTGATTAGGGGTCTACAATAAAGTTTGTGGAGTTTGAAGGGAGTTAAGAAGTGGTTTGAATTTCTAAGTGGTGGGTCCCAATTCTAATCCTCTAAGATAGTCAAAGGAAAAGCCTAAGGCTAGATCCTAAGTACTAAAGAGAAGAAGAGAAGACCTCATCAAAAATGAGGTCAACAAAAATCCTCAAACTTAATTATTACTTGTCCTCAAGTAATCTTTAGTAATACATAAAAGTTATGATTCATTGTGGTAAAGTTTTAATTCAGAAATACTATAATTTTGATTTAAATAAATATTATAACAAGAATTCTTAGAAATATTTTCAAGTAATTAGATTAATTCTGCAGGTATAAGGCTATCTAGTCATCAAGTGTAAGAGTTCTAGTTTTCTATTTATTTCAAGAATGACTATATGTTGCAATATCAATTCACTTAGAATATTCAGAAGATAGGAACTTCATGAGGATACTATTTGTAAAGAAACTAATTATAAATATAAGTTCAGAAATGCTTTTAGTTTTCCCTTCAGGTTAATCCAAGTGAAACCAATTTTTGATAATGCATCTCCTCACTTACTTTTTTTCTTTTGGATTGTTTTTCAATCCTATATATTTTTCTTTTCTTTTCAGGGATTGTTTTTTCAATCCTTTTCTTTTTCTTTCTTTTTCTTTCTTTTTTTTTTCAAGTGAGGATTACTATAGCTAGATAGCCTGTTAATAATTTTGAACTTCACTCTGTTGACCTCATTTTTGGTGAGGTCTTTTTCTTTCCTCTTAGTGCTTAGGATCTAGCCATAGGACTTCTCATTGACTATCCTAGAATACTAGAGATGGAACCCACCATTTAGAAATTTAAACCAAATCTTGATTCTCTTTGGAATACTAGATAGATGGTCATTAACCTCCAAGTCACTTGGAAGGTTAGGACCAATGTGTGGGAAGACAAAGATATATTCCTATAGGATGGTCAAGCCTTAGAGCAGCCCTAGGTGGCCTGGTCCTGGTGAGGTCTGGCTGGTACACACTACACTCCTACACTCATCCTAAACCCTGAACCATCCTTACCCAATCTTGACTCCTGGTTCATTGGAGCACTCATGTGGCTAAGTCCAAACCCCTAGCCCATGGCTAAGAGGGTTAGGAACAACCTATGAGATGTTCAAAATGGACATTTCTTGGTCCATGGCTCACTTTAAGCTATTCCACTTCTTAACCATAACCAAACTCCACTTTTGCCAAAATCCCTAGTTTTTACATTCGGTCCTTAAACTTACCTCAGATTACCTAAATTGCCCCTACAACCACAAAACTCTCCAAAATTTCCCAAAAATTACCCAAAATTCCAAAAAGTCCTAAAAAGCATTTTGAAACAATTCCCACCTCTTAAATCCACCAAAATACCCCAATACCCTCCAAATAACCTCCAAATACCCTAAAATACCCTTTTGGCCCAAAATTCCAAAAATTCCCAAAAAATTCCAAAAATCCCAAATACTCCAAATTTCATTTTGTTCAACTACACCATAAGCTAATTTTGCCAAAATAACCCACTTTTATCAAAATCCCCAATTTGACCCATTTTTACCTAAATGGACCCAATGTCAAACCAAACCAACCCATTTGACCTCAATCTTGCCCAATTTCAATTCTAAACTTTAAGTCAACATCCCCAATACCAATCTAAACCAAATCTAAGTCCAAATTGGTTCACATTTGAAACCTAAATCCCCAATTTTGCCCAATTAATCCAAAATTCCCCAAATTTCAATCCTATACCTTCCATGACACTCCCATGAAACCCATGCAACTTTCAATTGTCCCAATTTGAGCTCAAACCTAACCTAAATCCATTTGAAATCCAAAATATACCATTTTAACCTAAATGGAATTCATGCTTTAAATCTACCAAATTGATTGACCTAATCCTAAAATTTCCTTCCAATTGATGTTGGGAACTCTTCAATACATTCCCCTAAACCATTTGAAACACTCAATTGGGTCTAAACCCACCTTAAACCAACTTGGGCCCAACTTGATCCAACCTTGCCCAAATTAACCAAAATCCTAAAACCCATCAAATTGACCTTTTAATTGAACTCAAAACCATTCCATGTCTTCATGAAAGTTTTTCATGGCAATCATTCCTACAATGTTGCTCAAGACACTTGGACCCAAATAAAACCCAAACTCAAGTTAGCCCAACCTAAACCCAAGTGAGCCAATTTGAACCCATGGCCTAACCTAACCAAATTGAACAGCCACCATTTGAACCCTAGGAACCACCCTAGATCCACCTAGCCCAAGCTAAGTGAGCCATGGACCAAGGGTCCCCAATTTTAAGGGATCTCTTCCCTTAAATGGTTAAATCCACCTTTTGCCTCACCCCAAATCCCCCTTTCCTGGTTTATCACCATTAAACCCTGCCACCTGACTCACCTGACTTGGGGCCAACTCCCCTGTCCTTGTCGGCCGGCCTAGTCACTGGAGGGGAAAAAACCGAGAACCACCTCCTACCTAAACTCACCCAAATATCCCCAACTATCCACCTCAGCTAAAATTTAACTTGGAGCTCCACTACCCTCCACCTAAGGACTGGAATTCACCCCCCCAATTCAACCCTGGCTCATCCTCATGGCCCTGGCCATATAACTCATCCCTCTCGGCCATGAGAGATGTGTTGAAACTTTTTTCATCAAAACCCCTCCCAATTGCTCCCAGAGCTCCTCCCGACCGAGAAGCTCGGCCCCACTAGTTTTCCGGCCTTCATCCCCACCGGCCGAGCTCGATTTTGAGCTCGATCTCAGGCCGGAAACGAGGACATTCCCTGAAACTCCACCAAACCTCAATTAACTTCTCCCACACCTTCACCAGAGGTAGAGAGGAAGTTCCCCAGTGAAAGCCCCCTCACCAGGCCAGCCATTTGTTCTATCGGCCAGAGCTTGAAATCGGGCTTGGATGAAGTCATACCTAGGCGATTCACCAGGACCAGAGGCTTCATCCGTAGGCTCCTCCAGCTCCAACGAACGTGCCGAGCACATTCAATCGAGGCTTCATCTCTTGAACCAAGGTATGGAAATTTCTCTTGCTCCCGAGCTTCCAGTGATTCCCTACTTTTTTTGATTCAATTTCAATGCAAATTAGTCGTATAGATGTGTAGCCCTTGCTTAGATGAGCATGTAGGAAGAAACCGCACTCGATTTGGTTGAGTATCGAGTGAGATCTTAGGGTTAGAAGCTGGACGGTTCTCGGCTCACGCCAGTTGAGGATGATGAACAAATGCCATTGGATCGAGCGTGTATAGAACAGACGGTCAGGATCGCGCCGGATAGGAGCTTGAAATGGAACCGCGGGCCGCGTGGCTGCCGAGTCAGATGGCGGCGTCGAACAGGAGTGCGCTGCGTGGAGCTTCGACCCGTCGTAGGATGCCGTGACACCGCGTCGGATAAGTAGATAAATAGGGTATTTTTGAATTAATTAAATACTAGAATATTTAAAAATCCATATCTTTGTGCAGAAAAATCTCAAAAATAAACTAAAAATACCCGCTTGCTCAGTGAACAGAGGGAAAAAATGTGGAAAAAGAATCAAGCTATTTTGTTGAGTATTTAATTTTTAATTATTTTTATACTGATCTGAGTATTTTAATTCTCCACTCACACACAAAATTCACCATGGCATGAGACCATAGGGCTTTTGTAGCCTCTGATTTTGGGAACATTCCCTGAATTTTCCAAGGTCAGAGGCTATGTTTTTATGAAGATATATATTTTCCAAGTTTTTATGCTTGTTTTGGTATTTTAATTCCGGTAATTATCATACTGTTTGGAAAATTCTAGAAAAATTAGGATAGGTTCCCTATAACCAGAGGAGCTTGGGATAATTACCTTATGGCTTAAAACATTGTAAATAACCCTAATGGCTCACTTGATCCAAAAGCAACTTTGAATTCATTAGAGAAAAATAAAGATTAAAATAACTTAAAATCAATTCTCCACTAATCTTTAGGGTCAGAGGGACCCCCTAAAAAGTTTGAAATTAATTAAAAATGGTTTAACCCATTAAATGGATTTTCTAAGTAACATAGACACTTTTAAACTTTAAAAATTCATAAAACTTAAAAATACATTTCAAAAAATCACCAAACTGATTTTAGAGACTCTCTGGTATTAGAGGAGTCTACGAAAATTAAAATTGAATTTTTCCTAAAAACTTCATTTTTAACCTAACTTTTGATATTTTAATAATTAAAAAATAATAAAAATTACAAAATAATAAAATTTACAAAAATGTCATATTTAATCTCCTAATCACTTATGAATCAACCAAATATTTTTCTTAAATCTCAAAGCAAAGATATTGAATTTTAAAGGCTTAATGCAATTTTTAATATTAAAAATGGATTTTTCAACCTTTTCACTAAATTAATTCTAAAAATTCAAAGAAAAATTAGAAAAAATATAAAATTTATTTCTCTGAGTTCCTTGAGGTCAGAGGAATTTAAGAAAAATATAAAACTTAATTTTAAAATTTAATTTTATTTTATAATTAATTAGTACTTCAAAATTTAAAATAATTATAATAAATAAAATAAAATTAAAAAAAATCACCAAAATTAGTCCAAGTGGTCCTCTTATTAATAAGAACCTCCCATAATTTTTCTAAGGACAGAAACTTCCTTTTGATCACATTATGAAATTTTCATTGAAAACCCCCTATTTTTATTAAAACAATTATATAAATTAAATTAAAAATTGAAAAATAACATTTTCTCCTCTAATGTCTTAATTGACATATGGGTGACGTGACATAAAAAATTCAGGTTCATTTGAGCTTGATTTGATGAATTATGGGATGAATATACTTAAGAGGGTATTAAGGTAACTAAATGGTTTTAACCTTAATTAAAATTTTAGGCTTAACGAGGGGAGGGGGAAAATATTTGATCTTTTTCTTTTTGGATGCCTGAAACACAGGGTATTTAAATGGTAGAAACTCATTAAAGTCACCTTGAACATTAAAGGAGAAACATTAATTAAATCACCTAAACCTTGGAAGATTAATTAAGACTTGAATTATTAAAGATTGGGGATGTGATATAAGCAGATTCTAATTCTTTAAATTGAATCCCTAATCAATGATTTAATCCAATTTCATTAAGTTCTTATTAATTAATTAAACTATAAAATGATAATTGAAACTAATGAAAGGTAAATAACCTAAAAAATTAAATTAAAACCTAAAACATTTAAACAAATTAAAAAAAAATCGAATTAAAACAAACTTTGAATATTAAGACTAATCTGAAACTGTTAAAACTTAAATTAAAACAAATTTAAAATATCAAGGATTAACCTGGAGCAACTCATGATTAAAATATCATAAATTGAAAATTAAAACAATTTTAAAATATTTAAAATTAACCTAAAAAGTTAAAACTATTTGAAATGGTAAAATTTAACTGAACTAAACAACTTGAAATTTTTTTAAATTAAAATAATTTAAAATATTTGAAAAATATTGATCAAAACCTTATAACTAAATTGAATCACTTTAAGCCATTAATTCAAACTTCAATTAAGAATGGTTAAATCCTTTAATGAACTAGTTTGCTCCTAAAAGCTTTCATTATCATAATTTTCAAATGAAACATCAAATGAAACTGTCACCTTACTCATAGGATAATCAAACATCCTAATTCACTGAGCAAGAGTAACATCGGTGATTGATTCATCACTGTAGTGAAATTAACCGAACTTAAAGTAATCCCTAAAATGTTTAAGAAGATGTTCAGAATTCAATTCCGAGCACTTCTCTAACTTGATGGGATGTTCTAAAAGAACAGTGAGATTTCATTATTCTTTGGTGAAGAAAATCATCCTTAACAAAACACAAGAACCTAGAGATCATAGGAAATGACTAGCAATAGGATTAGGATTTTGGTAGACAACCGAACCTTCCCTTAGCTTTACCTATGTATTTTCTCTGACATCTGTTTCAAGTACAGGTGAAGATGACAGGAATGCCCACCAGGTACGCTTTTAAGTTTATTGCGATTTACATTTAGCAATTTATTAAATGTCTTACTTTCCTGTACTTATAAACGCATGAAAATGATCGAACCCAGCATGTTTAAACAACTCAAAATTTAATCACCAACAAAAATAAAACTGCAATTACAACTAAAATTAAAACGTCACGTTGGATGATCGGAAATCCCTCAGATGATGTAACCCACATGTTGCTAACGAGATTTCCCACGGCCTAAATGAAAGTGTGGAACTCATTCAGTTAAGTTTAGAAAATTCAATTGGACTAAGTGAATCCGATGAAAATAGCGGTGTCGGAATGATGGAACCGTGGGATCTTAATCAGTTCTGCTTAATCAACTTTAAGATTTGTTTTAATTAAAATACAAAGCCATCTCAATTTTCAACCTTTCTAAACCAAAACACTTCTCTCATCTCTTGATTGCCATTTTCTAAAACTAAACCTCTGCAACAACAAGACGCTTGAAGCACAGTGGGCAGCACAGTCATCTTCATCAGCAAAACTTGTGTCTACTTCAGCAAAACCTTTCTTAGAATTAAATAACCGAGCCATAGGATTTTGAAGTAGTTTTCCTAGTGCAACATAAATCCTCAACTTTTTGTTAGACATTTGCATAATCATATTATGTAAATTAAGCTCTAACCAGTCTTAGGACTCTGATGTAGTCTCTTGGTACGACATAAACCCTCACATCTTCGAGGTTATTTGTATGATTGTGTCATACAAATATAAGTCCTGATTAACTAAAATTGGTAGGATTGAAACATTAAATAAAATTCTCAAATTGAAGCCAAATCATAGGATAGCTGGGAAGTCACCCAAGTTTACTTTGGATCTGTGATATCCCCTACTTCTCTTCCTTTTGACTCTTAAAAATAAACTGCTCCCAATTTGAGCCATTCCCTATTGAAATTTCCAAAACCTAATTCTTTTAAGACCCTGAACTTTGAAATTCTTGAGTGCAAAACAACTGATCATTATCGAGAGTTTTCTTAAATGATTCCCGTCATTTAAGATGTAATTAACTATAGGGGCTTGCCCATATAGGGAACTTTAAGAACCCAGGTAATATAAACCCTACTTAATTCCTTTATATCAAGCAGGGGAACTTGTCGGCTTATAAAATTGGTTCGCAAACCAAACGGAAGTCACAAATCTTCTAGTTTATTTAATCGAGCTCCATCATCAAACAGTATGTCTATTCTTTAGGATGTTGACCTCATTTTTGGTGAGGTCTTTTTCTCTCCTTAATACTTCTTAGGATCTAGCCATAAAGTTTTCTCCTTGACTATCCTAGAGGACTAGAATTGGGACCCACCCTTTAGCAATTCAGCTACTTCTT
Organism: Papilionanthe hookeriana x Papilionanthe teres; assembly: GCA_022702705.1. NCBI lineage: Eukaryota > Viridiplantae > Streptophyta > Magnoliopsida > Asparagales > Orchidaceae > Papilionanthe > Papilionanthe hookeriana x Papilionanthe teres. The sequence continues at coordinate 31,851,897 of CM040427.1, forward strand.
GACTCTCTTGGGACCCCACTTGGATGGTTGCAAACCTCTAAATCACCTTAGAAGGTTAAGACCACCATATGGGGAACCAATAGTGAGCTCCTATAAGGTTGTTCAAGACTAGGACTACCATGGGTGGTATGATCCTGGTGAGGTCTGGCTTACACACACTGCACTCTCACACGCACCATCCTTACCCATTTCTCCCCCTGGTTCATTTGAGCACTCATGTGGCTAAGTCCAAACCCCTAGCTCTTTGGCTAAGAGGGTCGGAAACAACCCATGAGATGTTTAGGGTGGACATTTCTTGGTCCATGGCTCACTTTAAGTTTCATCATAATCAAAATTCAACTTTTGCCAAATGTGTAGTTGTGACATTGGGTTCTTCAGACCTACCTAAAATTACCTAATTGCCCCAAATTTTTCAAAATTCCCCAAAAATTACCCAAAATTCCCAAAAATCCTAAAAATCATTTTGAAACAACCCCCACCTTTTAAATTTACCAAAACACCCCAATACTCTCCAAATAACCTCTTGATACCCTAAAATACCCTTTTGGCACAAAATTCCAAAAATTCCAAAAATTCCCAAAAAATTTCAAAAAAATCTCAAATATTCCCAATTTCATTTTGCTTAACTACACCATGGCCCAATTTTGCCAAAATAACCCACTTTTATCAAAATCCCCAAATTGACCCATTTTTAACCTAAATAGACCCAATTTCACACTAAACCAACCCATTTGACCTCAATTTTGCCCAATTTCAATTCTAAACTTTAATTAAACATCATTACTATCAATATAAACCAAATCCAAATCCAATTTGTTTCACATTTGAGTTCAATTCCATTTGAAATCCAATACCCCCATTTTAGCCTAAAGTGAACCCATGCCCTAAACCTACCAAATTGATTAGCCAAACCCTAAAATTTCTTCCCAATTGATGTTGGGAACTCTTAAATACATTCCCCTAGACCATTTAAAACTTTCAATTGGGTCTAAAACGCACCTTAACCTAACTTGGACCCAAGTTAATTCAACCCTCCCCAAATTAACTAAAATACCAAAATCCACCAAATTGACCTTCCAATTGAACTCAAAACCTCCCCAAGTCTTCATGAAACTTCTTCATGGTAATCTCCTCTTCAAAATTTCTCAAGACATTTGGAACCAAATCAAGACCTAACTCAAGTTAGCCCAACCCAAACCCAAATGAGCCAATTTGAACCCATGACCAAACCAAACCAAATTGAACCAAATGTGGCTAAACCAACCTATCCACAACCACTAAGTGAGCCCTAGGAACCACCCTAGATCCACTAGCCTAAGCTAAGTGAGCCATGGACCAAGGGTTCCCCATTTTAAGGGATCTCTTCACTTAAATGGACAAATCCACCTTTTGCCTCAGCCCAAATCCCCCCTTGCCTGGTTTATCACCATTAAACCCTACTCCTTGGTTGACCTGACCCATGGCCAGCTCCCTTGTCCTTGCCGGCCGGCCTAGCTACCGGAGGGGGTCAAAACTGAGAGCCACCACCAAGTGAAACAAACCCAAACTCACCCAATTGGCCACCTCAGCAAAATCAAACTTTGGAGCTCCACTGCCCTCCACCTAAGCAGTGGAATCCACCCACCAATTGAGCCCTAGCTCAGCCCAATGGCCCTAGCCATTTAAACACCTCTTCTCGACCATGAGAAAGGTGTTGAAGGGTGTTGAAATTTTTCTCAACAAAACCTCACCAAATCACTCCCAGAGCTTCTCCCAGCCTTGAGAAGAAGAACCCCACTGTTCTCCTGCCCTGAATCCCCCCAGCTGAGCTCAATTTCTGAGCTGAAAATCAAGCAAAAACAGGACACTCTCTGAAACTTCACCAAATCCAAATTAACTCTTACCACACCTTCACCAGAGGTAGAGAAGGAGTTCCCAGAGTGAAAGCCCCCTCTCCGGACCACCCGGTTGTTCCAGCCCTCGAAGCTTTGTGATCGGGCCCAGTGGAAGTCAAGCCTAGACATTTCACCACAGCTCCAGGCTTCATCCCTAGCCTCCTTGAACTCCAATGAATGTGTCGAGCCTCTCTGATAGAAGCTTCACTTCTCAGAGCTAAGGTATTGTCATCTTCTTCCTCCCGAGCTTCCCACGATTCTTCATTTTATTTAAGCCCATTTCAATGCATGTTTACCGTATGGATGTGTTCGTCTTCACAAGACGAATCCATAGAGTATAAGAACTCGAAAATCCGTTGAGAATCGAGGGAGATATTAGGGTTAGAAGGTCGACGGCTCACGGGACGCACCAGTCGTAGACGATGACCAGGAGCCGTCCGATCGATTGTGTATCGGTTGAACGACGGAGATCAAGTCGAACCAGAAGACGGAGTGGGACAGCGGGACGCGTGGCAGCTAACTCAGGTGGCGGCGTCGAATGGGAGCACGACACGTAGAGCTTCGGAGCTGCCGAGGTTGACGCGGCGCTGACTGGTTTAAGTAGGAAAATCCAATTTTTCTTATTTATTTAAATACCTGAAACTTCAAAAATTGATATCTTTGCATAGAAAAATCATAAAAATAAAAGAAAAATACCCACTTGCTCAGTGAACAGAGAAGAATAATGTGGAAAAGGAATTGATCTATTCTGTTGAGTATTTTATTTTTAATTAATTTAATACTGTTTTGAGCATTTTAATTCTCCATGCATGTATACATTTCACCATGGCATGAGACCATAGGGCTTTTAAAGCCTCTGATCTTGGGAACATTCTCTGAATTTTTCAAGGTCAGAGGCCATCTCTGTGGTAAGTTATGTATTTTTCAAGTTTATGTCACTATTTTTGACATTTTAATTCCTGAAATTAGCATGTTGTTCAGAAAATTCCAGAAAAATTTGGTGAAGTCCCTTAGGGCCACAAGACCCTAGGATAATTATGGTTTGAGTTAATTCCTTAAAAATAATCCTAATTGGCCTAATCACTCAAAATTGAACTTTAATTAATTAGAGTTAATCACACATTAAAATAACTTGAAATTAATTCTCCACTGATTTTTAGGATGAGGGGAACCTCACATAAAAATTTGAAGTCAATTGGAAATGTTTAACCCCACTAAATGGATCAATTAAGCCACATAATCAAAATTAAACTTTAAAAATTCATAACTCCAAAATTACATTTTAAAAATTCACCAAATTGATTTTGGGACTTCTCTGATATCAGAGGAGTCTAAGAAAAATAAAATTGGAATTTTCTAAAAATTTTTATTTTTAAGCATATTTTAATATTTTTAATAAATAAAAAATAATAAAAATCATAAAAATGTCATATTCGGTCCCCTAATCACTTACGAACCAATCAAATGACAGAATCTTTACCTTGGTCATGTTGATGAATTTTCTTTGAAAATCCCTGTTTTCCATTAAAAATAATATATAAATAAATTAAATTCAGAAAAATCACATATTTTCCTCTAATGTCTTAATTGACATGTGAGTTGAGTGGCATAAAAATTTTAAGTTCATTTAAGCTTAATTTAATGAGTTATAAAATAAATAAGCTTAAAAGGGCTTAAAGGCAATAAAAGATTTTAACCCCCTAATTAAAACTTTAGGTTTAATCAACATGGGGGTAAAATATCTGATTTTAATCTTCTCTTAGATGATTGAAACTTTGGGAAATTGAAGGGTAGGAACCCATTAATCACTTTAATAAACCCAAAAATGAAACCTTAATTAATTAAATAATTCAAATTTTGGAAGATCAATTAAAATTGGATTATTAAAATAGGGATATAATTTAAGAGGATATTAATTCCTTAATTTAAAAATCCCTAAATAAATCACTTAATAATATTTAACTCTTAAACTTAAGAGAATAAGTGGAATTAATAATTAAATGATTAAAAGTAAATAATTCTTAATTTGATTAAAACCTAAAATGTTAAACAATTAAAAAGTAAATTAAAAATATTTGAAACTAATTTAAAATCATTTCAAAACAAACTTAAATCAAATTTGCGAATTTTAAATAATTTTAAGATAACTTACCTTAAAACATAATGTAAAATTAAATTAATTAATATGATTAATCCAAATTAAATCATCAAAATTTAATAAATAATTTGAACACCTCTTTTGACCTAAGTTAATCTAAAAAATTAAATTAACATAAGATTTTGATATCATTTATAAAAGGTCTAACTTAAATGAATCAAACACACTTCTAAACTTAAAATCATTGATTAAAATTCCATAATTAAATCACATCAAAATAAATCATCAACTTTAACTTCAAATCATTAAAAAAATCTTTAACAAATTAACTTGCCCCTGAAAGCTTTAAATTATTATAACTAATAAATGAAGCGTTAAGTGAAATGTCATCTCACTCATGGGATAATCAAACATCCTAGTTCACTGAGGAAAGGAACAAAACTTAACTAAACCCTTGGATGATCAATTCACCAGTACAATGAAGTTCATTTGGACTCAAAATAATCTCAACAGTATTGAAAAGATGTTTAGAATTCGTTCTAAGCACTTCCTCGATACGGTGAGATGTTTTAAAGAACAATTGAACTTAATTGTTCTTTGATGAAGAAAATCATCCTTAAATAAAAATCAAGAACCTAGACGTCAGAGGAAATGACTAGCTATAGGATTAGGATTCTGGTGGACAACCAAAACCATTCCTTTAGTCTTTACCTAGGTACTTGTTGAAATATTTAAATGCCTTAACATGTGTTTTAAAAGTGTAGCTTGGAATGACAGGAAGACTCTCCATGTACGCTTTTATGTTATTGCAATTTACTTTATTGCACTGCGCTTTACTTTTATTGCATGTTAAACAAGACTGTTGCATGAAAATCAAAACCTTTAGGATAGCCACAAAATTGAAAACAAAACTAAATTAAAAGTCACTACAAGATAAAATTCACCGCCACAATATTCCAAAATATAAAACAACTCAAAATTTAATCACAAACAGAACAACAAAACTACAATTATAACTAAATTAAAACGTCTCGTTGAATGATCGGGAATACCTCGGATGATGTAACCCACGTGTTGCTAACGGGATTTCCCACGGTCTAAATGAAAGTGTGGAACTCATTCAGTTGAGTTTAGCAAATTCATCTGGACTAAGTGAATTCGATGAAAATAACGACGGAACCGTGGGATCTTAATCGGTTCTGTTTAAATAACATTAAGATTTATTTTAATCAAAACACTAAAAAACATTTGGACTTTAAGATTTCTAAACCATAACACTTCTCTTATCTCTTGATTTTCATCTTCTAAAACCAAACCTCTGCAGCAACAAGGAGCTTGGAGCATAGTGGGCAGCACGGCCATCTTCGTCAGCAAAACTTGTGTCTACTTCAGTAAAACATTCCTTTGAATTAAATAACGAAGCCATAGGACTTCGAGGTAGTTTGCCTAGTGCAACATAAATCCTCAACCTTTTTGTTAGGCATTTGCATAATCATGTTATGCAGACTAAGCCCAAACCGGTCTTAGGAGTCCGAGGAAGTCGTTTGGCACGATATAAACCCTCACATCTTCAAGGCTATTTGTATGATTGTGTCATACGAATATAAGTCCTAATTAACTAAAACTGGCAGGATGAAACATCAAATAAATTCTTCTCAAAATCAAAGCCAAATAGTAGGATAGTTGGGAAGTCACCAAAGTTCGCTTCAGATCCGTGACATCCACTACTTCTCTTCCTTTGGATTCCGAAAAATAACTGTTCCAAATTTGATCCATTCCCCTTTAACTTTCCAATGTCCAATCGTGAAAACCTCAAATGATTCTTGAAAGCATAAACCACTGATCATTATCGAGAGTTTTCTTAAATGATTCCCGTCATTTAAGATGTAATTAACTATAGGGGCTTGCCCTTATAGGGAACTTTAAGAACCCAGGTAATATAAACCCTGCTTAATTCCTTTATATTAAGCAGGGGAACTTGTCGGCTTATAAAATTGGTTCGCAAAGCAAACGGATGTCACAAATCTTCTAGTTTATTTAATTGAGCCCCATCATCAAGCAATGTATCTATTCTTCGGGATAAATACATGGTTTGTGGTGAGATGCTTGTTTACATTAAACTATTTGGGATGTGAGATCGGTTTAATTTCGCATCTTATAATTTTTCAAATTTAAAATTATTTTCAAAATCAAATGCTACTTTCTAAATTATTTATATATTTAAATTAAAAACCTAAAAAAATAACAAAAATAAAATATACGCCGACACGTTTCTGGAGACTCCGCTGGGGACTAGTTCCTCTCTCCATTTTGATCGGATGATTTTGCTTGCATAAATCGGTAGTAAGTCCATGCCCCTAGTGGATCAGACTACCATTCTTCCGTTGGCATACCTCGCTCATTTCTGTCTTGAAAGGGGATAGTCAATTCCTTTTGGATTTTGGAGCCACTTTTTAGACACCCCTAAATAGAGAGGTTCTGGAATCTTCCTTTGATACCTCTCCGGAGAGGCGAGGTAGACCCCCAATAGGTGTTAGTTTAGGAGCGATCCTTCGGGTTGGGAAATCCTACGAGATTTTCCATTCCTTTCTGAGTTCTGGATTAGGTCCTTTACCCTCTCTAATCTCCTCTCGTTTTTAACGAATAAACTAACCGCCTAACAAACAAAATCTCTTTTAATCAAACTTAAATAAATTGTGTTCGGACTCTTTTTCTATTTCTTTCTTTTCGTCCTGACGAAGGAAGCATAATTCAGGACTGATAGTCGGAACTTTCCTTGCAGAAGATGCCTGCCCCGAAGCTGATCTTCCCTTTCACCAGCGGACTTGACTTAGCTGTCTACCAGGACGAGCTGCCTAGCGATGCAATCATCTGCTTCGGACAAGGGTTTGACAATACGGTCGTTAAATTTGCTGATGTTACTCTTTTCGCACTGATGAACAAAGTTCCTGAGACTGAAGAACCTATGATTGAGTTTAACCTCGAAGTCAACTCAAGAATTCCCTCCCTCCGCGAGGGCCCCGACTGAGAAGAACACCGCCGTTCACGTAAAGTTGATCTGCTACCCCCGGATCGCTCGTCTCTACCCCCACCGGTCAGGTCATTACTGCACCTACCCCGGACCCTGCCAAACTGAAGGGAAAGAAGGTGCAAGTCAGTTATGAGCCTGTCACCGTGGAGGGTTCAGATTTTGCTGTGATATCGTCTGTTTTTGAGATAGGGTCTGGTTCGAAGTATAAGCCCTTAACCCGGACACAGAGGAGGAATAAAAACAGGAAGTTTGCTAAGATCAAGAAGGTCAGAGAAGCTGAAGCCGCCTGTCTTGAAGAAATCCCCGAAGAGAAAGAGGAAGAACTGCCAGAATACTCACCATTGTTGGAAAGAAATAGATTCCACCCTCTCTCTGCTGCATCTAATGAAGTAGATGCCAGAAAGATCGTCGCTGCGTTACCCCGGCCTGCATATTACAGTGACAGTAAGAAGAAGAAGAGCAGGGCTATACCGCTCACACGATTGCATGCGGTAGTCGAGAAATTAGCCAGAAAAGAAGGATGTCCTGTATCAGAGATTCTGAGAAGAATGGGACGAGTGCCAGTTAAGTCTCGCCTCGGTCCGCGAGTAGAGCCTTCTATTGTTCCTGAAAGACCAAAGAAAAAGGTACGAGCTAGCGAGGAAGGCTCACCTGTTGTTGTATCGGGTCTCCATATTAGGGAGGACACCACCTACTTACGCACCACCGACAGACTAGCTGGTCCTAGGCCTTCTGCTACAAGAAGGATGGTGTGGCAACCTATTATTGCCGAACCAATACAAACACAACATTATGGAAAGAGAAGTCTCACTGAAGATCCCAGATCTGAAGAAAGTGCCGCAGTAAAGGAAACTCCTGAAAGAGAGGTTCAACAGTCGTCTCCTGACGACCATGAGATCGCTCAGAAAAGGCCACTTGAGGATGCCATAGGGCAACTAAGAATGGACATCCGACGGCTAGCAAGAGAAAGAGGAGAAGAATTAAGGTACGAAGTGGATTCGTCAGAATTCATGGATGAAGAGCACGTTGAGATTAACATGGTTGAAACACGAGCATCGTCAGCCTCGCAGGGAGTTCCGCCAGCTTTAGAAAGAGATGAGCCAGAATTGATGAGAGCACAGCTTCGGGAAAAAGATGATACGATTTCCCAGATGGAGAAAAGGATGGAAGAGATGGCTGCCGCCTTAGCCACTCTCCAGAGTCAGGCCCAGCCTCAGAAAGAAATACCCCGGAGGTCATCCATATTACAGATGGAGGAAAAGAGATCACATATGTTAACAGAGATGATCAGCTGAAGAAAGATTCTGCACAGAACATGATTCCCAAAAAGGATATTAAAAGCATGGTAGACAGCAGGTGCGAGAAGCCTTAGCTCAGTCCAAGAATGGAACATCTATTCAGACGGGTAGACCTTACCCTGAAGAATTTGATGCAGTCCAATACTCGAAGGGCTTTGTACCACCTCTGTTTAAGACTTTTGATGGAACGGGAAACCCCCGGCAACATGTCGCACATTTTCTTGCAAGTTGTTGCAATGCCGGTGGGAGCGACGTCTTACTTTTTCGACAGTTCGTCAGCAGTTTGTCAGGGATCGCCTTCGACTGGTATGCAGAATTGCCGAATGGATCAGTCAAGACTTTTGCAGAATTGGAAAATCTCTTCGTTAAGTGGTTTGCCCGAGCTCAGCACAACATCACCATCGGTGATCTAGTGGTGAAGCGACATAAACCGAACGAAACTTTGGTGGATTACATACTTTGATGGAGGAACCTGAGCATGAAGTGTGAACCACAGCTTCAGGAACAGCATGCGGTCGGTATCTTGCTTAAGAGTATCCATGGCCCGATAGCACTTCTCCTTAAGGGATTCACCATTAAGACTTTCGAAAAGTTGCTTAGCAAGGTCGGGAGCTTGCAAGAGGAAGCAAACAGACTAAGTTTCACCGATAAGACCGATAAGCGTGATGCTCCGCAAAAGCATTTGAGAAGAAATGCGGGACGATCACGAGCAGTGGACAAAGGCAAGCAGCCAGTGCAAATACGGCCAGAACAACCGCAACAGACTTATCAACACCCTCAGCAGAATTATCAGCCTCGACCAAGTTATCAGTCGCCGCGGTACGATCAACAGCCGTCTCGTCCGCTCTGTCCTCTGAAGGAACTGTTGAACAAAGAATACCCCTTCAAGACTGAGGCAGTAGCTAAGATGTTTCACAGTTTGATGAAGAAGCCTGACTTTCAGTTACCAGAACCCAGAAAGCCTGAAGAAGTCGACAAGAAGGATCATCTGAACTACAGTCCCTACCATCGAACATAAAATCGAAGACTGCTTCACTTTCAAGAATTGGCTTGAGAACAACCTTTGACAAGGGAACATAACGATCCCAAAGGAATACATGAAGGAACCCCAAAAAAGAGGTTCTGTCAATGTTATCTCGGCAAAGCCTATTGTTCCGATCGACCCGTATACGATCAACGATGGATGAAGTACTGTCTGGACGAAGTCATCAAAGAAAATTTTGGATCACATCCAAACCGCTTCGGTGCACGCTTCAACTCAGAGTTTAAAACCTGTTAAGCTGGCACTATCACTTGTGATTGAAGGACCGCCTCAGGAGGAGGAGAAGATCGTAGAAGAAAAGAAGACCGATGCTCCGAAAACTAGACTAGGAGCTGCTTATCCTAAGATGGTTGTTTCTGATTTGGGGGAGAAATCCCTCGAACCTCTGACTCTGTATGATTATTTGCTCGCTCCGGAGGGATCTTATAATGATAAGAGTTTTGGTGTTGGCTACGTTTTGACTATTTCTAACGATTACGTAACTAACGACAACCAACCTAATCCGGATCTCGATTTCGACACGAATAATGGTTCTCAAATCATACAAAACCTAGATAACCACAATAAAGAGGAAGACGTTCACAAGGATGGCTACGAAAGTTCAGTAAGTGACGAGTCTATTTGTGAATTCCGAGGAGCTCCGATCACGATAGAGTTAGAACTATCAGACGCCAAGGCAACTTCAGAAGAGCCAGTCACTCCGATCCTAGAGGAGACACCGGTAGATCCAGATGAAATTACTGAAGTCAATATAAGGAGCGGAAAGGTCCTACCTCCGAGATTGGGTCCAAAGGACAAAGGAAAGCAGGTGGTTGCTCAGGAAGAGCTAACCCCAGCAGAAGAATTGCCCGTTCAGGAAGAAATTGAACAGCCTGGTAATAAAGTGGACTATAATGTGCTAGCCCATCTTAGGAAGCTATCGGCCAAACTGAGCATCTACGACGCTCTGATCCTGTCAAAGGAGATGAGAGAATCTCTGGTCAAGGCCTTGCTTGATCCAGAAATTTGCTTAGCTCAAATGGCTGGTAATTCCTTTGACGAGGTTTGCTCATTGAAAGGACATCGCGGTGTTACCTTCACAGACGATGATTTACTACTTGAAACAGCGATCACAACCGACCATTGTACATTTCAGTCAGTATTGGAAAGTTCACACTCTCCAGGGTGTTAGTCGATCAGGGAGCATCAATTAATATAGTGAACCTTCGAACGCTAGCCTTTTTAGAGATTGATGCCCGTGATCTCGAGGCGGACAAGATGATGCTGAGAGGCTTCAACCAGAAAGGAGAAAGAGCTCTTGGATCGATAACACTGTTAATGAAGATCGGTGAATTAGCCAAGACAACCGCAAAGTTACACATAATTGATTCTGAGACATCATTCAACACTCTACTGGGTCGGCCATGGATCCATGAGAACCGGATGGTATCGTCGTCTTTACACCAATGCATAAAGTACTATGAAGGTGGACAAGAACAGTGTATCAAAGGTGATTTGCAACCATTCTCCGTGCATGAAATCGGAATCCATGAAGATGCAGCTTACTACACACCTCCAAAGAAAACTATCTTCTCCAGAAATGCCATACCAAATCAAGCAAAAGAAGCACGAGACGACAAAGAACCTAAAATTCTTGCTCAGCAGTTACTCACCACTCCCTTACGACGAGATGGTGAAGGTTTCTCCAGAACTCACACCCGAGGTCGAGGCCGGGGACGAGGTCGAGGAAGAAACGGTGGAACAGTTGAACAGAAGAAACCGGTCATCAATGTTGATTGGGAGAATAGCTCTGAAGAAGAAGAGGAAACCAAGAAAGAAGCAACAACAGTAAACCAAAAGAAACCCCAGTTCAAGATCTCTCTCGAAGATAAAAAGAATGAAGAATACAAAGCAATGTATGAGAAGATTAACCACTATGTGCATACTATGACCCTGACCCCGATCCATTCTAATAAGATCGAGGGTATGGTGGTCAAGGAAATACATGGTGGCGATACTAAACCAATCAAGTTCTACCGTGGTGCTTCTTCTTCCAAAACTGAAAAAGATGTACAATTTGAAGATGTTACTTCTTCTAAATTAATGGAATTGCCGTTTGAGTGGTATTCTCCTTGTGTTCAAAATTTAATTCAACGCGGTGTCTTACCTAAACAGTGGTCAAAAGTTCAATCACAGCGCTTTGAAAAGTTATGGAAGAATGCCAGTCGGCCTCTCAATTCAACATATGGTCTTCGATTCGGCACAGTAGGATCAGTTGATGATACAGAATTTTGCTTAGTTGTCGCTAGTGAGCCTAATGAAGACTGCTTGGAAGTTTCAGAAAATCTTGAAGATCTACCAATCGGAGATGCTCCGCCAGAATTTGAAGAAGAAATTAAATCTACAATCGATGAGTTAATGGAAGTTAACTTAGGTGCTAGCGAAGAGCCTAGGCCGACCTTTGTTAGCTCCTTACTCAATAAAGAAGACTCTGAAGAAATGATCAAGCTATTAATGGAATTCAAGGACAGTTTTGCTTGGAATTATGATGAGATGTCAGGATTAGCTCCAGAGGTTGCAGTTCATAGACTAGGAGTGGATCCCGCTGTCGTTCTAGTTAGACAAGCTCCCAGAAGAATGCGTCTAGAGATTGAACAACAAGTTATAGCTGAAGTTAAGAAGCTAATAGACGCTAAATTTTTCCATGAAGAACAATATCCTACTTGGTTAGCCAATGTGGTACCGGTCAGAAAGAAGAATGGAAAAATCAGAATCTGCGTGGATTTCAGAGATTTAAATAAAGCTTGCCCAAAAGACGAATTCCCACTACTAATTCCAGAATTGATGATCGTCATCGCTTCAACACATGAAGTCTTCTCTTTCATGGATGGATCATCGGGATACAATCAGATAAAGATGGCACCAGAAGATGAAAAGCTCACAGCCTTCAGAACGCCAATCGGAATATACTGCTACACAGTAATGCCTTTCGGATTGAAGAACGCAGGAACAACTTACCAAAGAGCAATGACGAGGATTTTTTATGATCTCATTCACAACCAAGTCGAGTGCTACATGGATGATGTGGTCATCAAAAGCAAACTGATGGAAGATCATTTGTATGATTTGAGAATTATTTTCGGGCGATTAAGACAATTTAATCTTAAGATGAATCCCTTAAAATGCGCCTTCGGCGTCACCTCTGGGAAATTCTTAGGATTCATTGTCCGACATCGCGGAATTGAAATTGATCCGGAAAAGATTAAAGCTATCTTAGAAATGCCGCCTCCCAAAACCTTGAAACAACTACGATCCTTTCAAGGAAAATTGGCATATCTTCGACGCTTTATTTCGAACATGTCAGGTAGGTGTCAGCCCTTCTCGGCATTGGTTAAAAAGGACGCCAAATTTGTTTGGGAAGAGAAATGCCAACCGGCCTTCGAGGACATTAAGCAATATCTAATGAAACCTCCTGTCTTAGCAGCCCCAGCCTCAGGTAGACCGTTGATACTTTATACTGCGGCTTTAGATGACTCCCTTGGAGCCCTGTTAGCCCAGGTCAATGACGAGGGAAAAGAAAATGCACTCTACTACTTAAGTCGTCGTCTGATTCTGATGGAAGTAAAGTACCCTCCGATTGAGAAGCATTGTTTAGCCCTGATCTTCGCCGCTCAGAAACTCAGGCATTACATGCTTTCTCATATGGTCAACCTTATTTCGAAGTTCAATCCATTGCAATATTTGATGACTCGCCCGACGCTTTCTGGCAGACTTGCTAGGTGGTCGATGATACTATTGCAATTCGATATAACTTTCGTTCCTCTTCGTACCGTAAAGGGACAAGTTCTAGCAGACTTCCTCGCAGCACACCCTTTACCGGCAGAATCACCTCTCAACGACGACTTGCCAGACGAGCAGATAATGAGCTCAGAAGATCCCGATGATCAGCGTTGGGAACTGTACTTCGATGGAGCATCCTCAGCGCAGAAAGACAGAGAATCACAAACGATAGTGCCCGGTAAGGCAGGAATCAGACTAATCTTTATAACACCAGAGCGGGGATGTTAAGATACTCCTACCACCTAACAGAACCGTGTACAAATAACGAAGTAGAATATGAAGCCCTCATAACAGGATTGGAATTAACCATTCAGAGGGAATAACAGATATCAACATCTATGGAGATTCGCAGTTGATTATTCAGCAGATTGCTGGACAATACAGAATTCTGAAACCGAGACTCGAGCAGTACTTTCAGTATGCCATGAAACTATTGGAGCAAATTTCAAATGTAACAATCTACAAGACTCCCAGAAAAGAAAATGCTCTTGCAGATGCGTTAGCCCACCTCGCAAAAGAGTTTGCCTGCTTACAGGATGAATCAGTTAAAGTGTCAGTTCAGGGACGACAGGTTCTCTCACAGCTTGACATGGACACAATACATAAATCAGAAGAAGAAGGAGAAACAATTGTAATAGTAACAGAAAATGCAGAAGACTAGCGTTAGCCATTAATAGATTATCTACAAACAGGAAACCTACCGGACGATAAGTCGTTAGCCCATCAAATCAAGAAAAGAACTCTGTCTTACGCATTAATTAATAATACGTTATACAGAAGGTCTTTTGACCAGATGTGGCTAAGGTGCCTGAGCGGGTCCGAGGCTCGTGAAATTGTTAAAGAAGTGCACTCAGGACTTTGTGGCGCTCATCAGTCAGATCCAAAGATGAAAATGAAGATTAAAAGACTAGGGTACTACTGGCCCTCAATGATGACTGACTGCATGAAGGTCGCCAAGACTTGTCACCAGTGCCAAGTGCATGGAGTGGTTCTACATCAACCTCCAAATGTGCTACATACGACAATCACATCGTGGCCATTTGAATGTTGGGGCACAGATATAGTGGGTCCAATAGAACCGCCTTCTTCAAGAGGACATCGCTTCATTCTCGCAGCTACATACTACTTTTCCAAGCGGGCAGAAGCCGTACCACTCAGGGAAGTGAAGGCACATCACGCACTACAGTTCTTCAAGAATCAGGTCGTCTACCATTTTGGGGTACCACACAGAATCATTTCAGATGATGGGTCCGCGTTCAGAAGCACGAAGATCAACAATTTTGTCAGAAGACACGGGATCGACTGGCGTTATTCAACAATCTACTACCCAAGAGCAAACGGCTTGGCCGAGGCTTTTAACAAAACTCTCGTCCAAATTCTAAAGAAAAACTTGGACGACAACAAAAGAAATTGGCACGAGAAGTTGTTAGAAGCCTTATGGGCCTACAGAACAACTTTCAGGACTCCTACTCAGTCTATGCCCTACGCTTTAGTGTACGGGTCCGAGGCAGTTCTACCCTTGGAGGTTCAGCTCCCATCACTCAGAATTGCAGTTGCGAACGGGATCACTACAGAAGAAAATGCCAGACTATGGATCGAAGAATTGGAAAACTTGGAAGGAAAACGACTTGCAGCGCAACAGAATCTGGAACTGTATCAAGCTAAGATGATCTAGGCCCACGATAAACTGGTCCGCCCAAGGACATTCAAAGTCGGTGACTTGGTCCTAGTTCTCAAGAGACCTATTCTTGCACACCGCAAGATAGGAGGTAAGTTTGAACCGACTTGGGAAGGGCCGTTCGTGGTTGAGACAGTCTACTCAGGAGGTTCTTACCAGCTTGTGAATTATCGTGGAGAACGATTTATGCTTCCAATCAATGGACGATATTTGAAGAAGTATTACGCAACCTGATGTTTCGAAGAATGAAATTTCATTCCTAGAAGCACGGGTAGAGTAATCACTTATAACTGGGTCCGAACCCAAAAGAAAATGAATGATAAAAAAAATCATAAGAAAAAGAATGTATTAAAGGAAAACATATGCAATTGAAGTAATAATGAAATTTTGACTCGTCCTTTCGAGCCCAGCTCACTCCTGATCTTTTCTTATATTCTCTTACTCTTATAAAATTTTTCATTAATAAGTACATTTTCTTAATATTCTCGTCCTGAGTACAGCCCCTGATCCTTTCCTTATTTTCTTTTCAGGGAAATGTCGAACGGGAGGCTGTTCCTGAACTTTAAGGATGACGTAAGTCTTGCACTTAACAAAGAAGAGCTGAAAGCTGACGCTGTCATAGAGGTTCGCTCGGACCTTTCACAGCTGGAGTTGGAATATGAGGAAACTGCTTGGACTGCTGTGGATGCCGAACAGTCCCGTGGGAAGACAGTGATGAGGCTCAACAAGAAGGCTCCCCAAGATGTGAACAAGAAGAGAAAGATCAATATGATCGAGGAAAACAAGATGAAATCAGTGATAATGTCCGCAGGAGGAAAGCTTGTTAGTGCTGCTCCTACCGAGATTTAGGGAGAGAGGAAAGCCACTCTGACCCCAACTCAGAGAAGAAACAAGAATCACCGTATCGCCAAGATGCTAAAGAAATTAACAGAAGAGCAGAACAAGGAAGAAACCCCGACGGCCGTGGCATTTACCCCGAGGAGGCCAGTCCTCAGGAGCACCATAGCAAAGGTTGTCCCGGAGGAGGTTACTACAGAGCTTACACCTGAGATAGTGACGATCCCAGGAGAGCGTGACGGTGTGGAGCCATATATCCCACAGTACGTCACTAGACCACGACAGCTGCAGATAATTTCAGAGCACGAATTGGAGATGATCCAGAGGGTGCGGAAGTAGAATTTTGAATACTTTCAGAGAATCAGAGGCAGATATGTCAACATCCTGGAAGGACTAGAGTTACATACAGATGTTTTCTCTCACTACGAGCGAGTGAAATTGTAGACTACGTCAATGAGTCGAAGAAACAAGGTCGTGCAGGACGATTACGTAGCAAGACCTACTCCGAGCCAAAGAAATGGAAAAGAGGCAAGGGAGGATTACTATTCAATTTGGATGCTGTTATAACTTTACTGATGACAGGAAAGGGAATCCGCCAGGGATACTCCGCTACGATGAAGTGGATCCAATGCCAGTTTTAATTAAGAAAATGATAAAAATGATGGTGGCTTGGAGAGTCTTACCCGCTGATTGCATACCGAATAGCTGTATTATCAACATCTATGTAGAAGGAGATTGCATTCCGCCTCACACAGATCATCATGATTTTGTAAGGCCCTTTTGTACCGTTTCCTTCATCAACCAATGCAACATTATGTTTGGGACAGAACTCTGGATAATTGGCCCCGGAGAATTCTGAGGACCGGTGGAGATACCTCTACCGGTAGGCTCTGTTCTCATACTACAAGGAAATGGTGCAGATGTAGCAAAGCACTGCATACCGGGAGTTCCCTAAGAGCGAATCTCCATCACTTTCAGAAGGTAGGACGAGAGTAAAATTCCGGTCTACTTCCAACCAGACCCAGAACTAGAGAATTTGCAGCTCTACGAGCTGTAGGCTACATAGTGGTAGCACACCTCTAAAATACACTTACGTGGGATTCTCCTCCGGAAAGTGGCTTAGAAGGTGATGTTATTACCAGTGTAGTTTACTTTTCAGACATGGTTGAATCAAGCAGACAATTTTGTTAGAGTACACGGAGACATCAATGCAGTCTGTGTTCAGATATATATATGAACTTTTGTAAAAGTTTGTTTTCAGAAGAATGTCATCAGAAATGTTTTGATGGAATCACCTGATGTATCTTCGATATCTTAGTGGAGATGAACTTTGTGTTTTACCTTTGGTTTTGTGCAATTTACTGCAAACGCCACCAGATATGAGTTTAACTCGCTTTAAAAAAGAAAGTCGGATGAAGAACGATTTGAATGAAATAATAACAACAAAATAAAATTTGAATTCAAAGTTTGAATAAAACACAAACCAAAACTCAAAACAGATCAACTTAAAACTTCAAGATGTGAACCAAGTAAATCAATTAAAATCCGAATCAAAGTGAAATTTCAATAAAAAATCAAACTAAAACAAAATCAAATCACTAAAAGCAATGAATAATGAAAACGCAATTCCCGAATCCGATATCCCCTGCTTCCGGCTGTTCTCGAAACCTTTTCGACTCTCTGCGATTTCTCCCCTTTTTGAGAAGGCCGACTGAGTCTACTGACACAGAACCACAAAATTTTTGATTTGGTTATGATGGCATGAATTCATATCCTTCGCCAAACAATCAATCTTCAATCAACTCTCTTGGGATGTGAAACACTTTCATGTCTCATTCAAATCTTCCACCAAACTAAATTTCCACAGAATCTTCAAGACCAAATCAATACCAACTTTTGGTATTGGTACCTAAATTACAATTCCCATCCTTCTGAGACTAGTACCTAACTTACAGTTCTCTTTTCGAGATCGATACTTAAATTTTGATTCTCTCTTCTGAATTCCCGCCAATCTCGCATCCTATCCGAGAAACTTTTCCGCACTCTAATCCTCCGACTCAGGTATAAGACCGCTAAGGCATCCTGATCTCGGTGTCCCTAATCCCGCACTCTTCCGAGAAACCTTTTTGCACTCCTGAAATTTCGAGATCGATACCTAAATTTTGATTCTCTTTCGAGACTGGTACCTAAATTCCAGTTCTCATCCTTTTGAAGTCGGTACCTAAATTCTGACTCTCTTTCGAGATCGATACCTAAATTTCGATTCTCTTTCGAGACTGGTACCTAAATTCCAGTTCTCATCCTTTCGAGGTCGGTACCTAAATTTCGACTCTCTTTCCGAGATCGATACCTAAATTTCGATTCTCTTTCGAGACTGGTACCTAAATTCCAGTTCTCTCCTTTCGAGGTCGGTACCTAAATTCTGACTCTCTTTTCGAGATTAATACCTAAATTTCAATTCTCACTCTTTCGAGATCAGTACCTAAATTCTGATTCTCATCCTTTGTGAGGTCGGTACCTAAATTCGATTCTCTCTCCGAGGCCGGTACTTAAATTCCGATCCTCATTCCTTTCGATCGCACTCTAAATTCTGATCTTCTTTCCGAGGTTAGAGCCTAAATTCCAACTCTCTTCGTCGAGACTAGAGCCTAAATTCTAGTTCTCCTTCAAATTCTGAGGTTAGAACCTAGGTTCTGATTCTCATTCCAAATCCTGAATCTTAACGAAATCTACCTTAAAGTCAATCTTAAACTGAACTTTAACTAAAATTGAAACTTAAATCAATTTGAAACTCGAAATTGAAACTTGAAATAAAAATAAAATGAATCTAAAATCTAATCTCTCCAAGTCTTGTGATTTGGAATTCACCTCCTTTTTCCCCAGCGAGAGTTCAAGAATCTTCAGTCTTAGAGATTTACCCGACACTCCCCAGCGGATTTTTTTTTCCGTGCTTTGTTCTAAGTGTGTCACATAGTCGTCTGTGTTGGTTTTGTTGATCTCTTCGGTCAACGCCAATACGCGCGGTGTGCTCCGTTAGCACACCACACCTATTGGGGGTCCATTTGTTGACCTCATTTTTGGTGAGGTCTTTTTCTCTCCTTAGTACTTCTTAGGATCTAGCCATAAGGTTTTCTCCTTGACTATCCTAGAGGACTAGAATTGGGACCCACCCTTTAGCAATTCAGCTACTTCTTGACTCCTCTTGGGACCCCACTTGGATGGTTGCAAATCTCTAAATCACCTTAGAAGGTTAAGACCACCATATGAGGAACCAATAGTGAGCTCCTATAAGGTTGTTCAAGCCTTAGGACCACCCCAGGTGGTCCGATCCCAGTGAGGTCCGGCTTACACACACCGCACTCTCACACACACCATCCTTACCCATTTCTCCCCCTGGTTCATTTGAGCACTCATGTGGCTAAGTCCAAACCCCTAGCTCTTTGGCTAAGAGGCTTGGAAACAAGCCATGAGATGTTCAGGGTGGACATTTCTCGGTCCATGGCTCACTTTAAGCTTCATCATAATCCTTACCCATTTCTCCCCCTGGTTCATTTGAGCACTCATGTGGCTAAGTCCAAACCCCTAGATCTTTGGCTAAGAGGCTTGGAAACAACCCATGAGATGTTCAGGGTGGACATTTCTTAGTTCATGGCTCACTTTAAGCTTGATCATAATCAAAATTCAACTTTTGCCAAATGCCTAGTTGTGACATTGGGTCCTTCAGACCTACCTAAAATTACCTAATTGCCCCAAATTTTTCAAAATTCCCCAAAAATTACCCAAAATTCCCAAAAATCCTAAAAATTATTTTGAAACAACCCCCACCTTTTAAATTTACCAAAACACCCCAATACTCTCCAAATAACCTCTTGATACCCTAAAATACCCTTTTGGCACAAAATTCCAAAAATTCCAAAAATTCCCAGAAAATTCCAAAAAATCTCAAATATTCCTAATTTCATTTTGTTCAACTACACCATGGCCCAATTTTTCCAAAATAACCCACTTTTATCAAAATCCCCAAATTGACCCATTTTTAACCCAAATGGACCCAATGTCACACTAAACCAACTCATTTGACCTCAATTTTGCCCAATTTCAATTCTAAACTTTAATTCAACATTATTAATATCAATCTAAACCAAATCCAAGCCCAATTTGATTCACATTTTAGTTCAATTCCATTTGAAATCCAATACCCCGATTTTAGCCTAAAGTGAACCCATGCCCTAAACCTACCAAATTGATTAGCCAAACCCTAAAATTTCTTCCCAATTGATATTGGGAACTCTTCAATACATTCCCCTAGACCATTTAAAACTTTCAATTGGGTCTAAACCCCACCTTAACCCAACTTCGACCCAAGTTGATTCAACCCTCCCCAAATTAACTAAAATACCAAAATCCACGAAATTGACCTTCCAATTGAACTCAAAACCTCCCCATGTCTTCATGAAACTTCTTCATGGCAATCACCTCTTCAAAATTGCTCAAGACATTTGGACCCAAATCAAGACCTAACTCAAGTTAGCCCAACCCAAACCCAAATGAGCCAATTTGAACCCATGACCAAACAAACCAAATTGAACCAAATGTGGCTAAACCAACCGATCCACAGCCACTAAGTGATCCCTAGGAACCACCCTAGATCCACCTAGCCTAAGCTAAGTGAGCCATGGACCAAGGGTTCCCCATTTTAATGGATCTCTTCCCTTAAATGGACAAATCCACCTTTTCCCTCACCCCAAATCCCCCCTTGCCTGGTTTATCACCATTAAACCCTACTCCTTGGTTGACCTGACCCATGGCCAACTCCCTTGTCCTTGCCGGCTGGCCTAGCCGCCAGAGGGGGTCAAAATCGAGAGCCACCGCCAAGTGAAACAAACCCAAACTCACCCAATTGTCCACCTCAGCCAAATCAAACTTTGGAGCTCCACTGCCCTCCACCTAAGCAGTGGAATCCACCCACCAATTGAGCCCTAGCTCAGCCCAATGGCCCTGGCCATTTAAACACCTCTTCTCGGCCATGAGAAAGGTGCTGAAGGGTGTTGAAATTTTTCTCAACAAAACCTCACCAAATCACTCCCAGAGCTTCTCCCAGCCTGAGAAGAAGAATCCCACTCGTTCTCCCTGCCTCGAATCCCCCAGTCGAGCTCAATTTCTCAGCTAAAATCAAGCCAGAAACAGGACACTCTCTGAAACTTCACCAAATCCAAATTAACTCTTCCCACACCTTCACCAGAGGTAGAGAAGGAGTTCTCCAGTGAAAGCCCCCTCTCCAGACCACCCAGTTGTTCCAGCCTCCAAGCTTTGTGATCGGGCCTGGTGGAAGTCAAGCCTAGACATTTCACCACAGCTCCAGGCTTCATCCCTAGCCTCCTTGCACTCCAACGAACGTGCCGAGCCTCTCTGATAGAAGCTTCACTTCTCAGAGCTAAGGTTTTGCCCTCTTCTTCCTCCCGAGCTTCCAGCGATTCTTCATTTTATTTAAGCCCATTTCAAGGCATGTTTACCATATGGATGTGTTCGTCTTCTCAAGATGCATCCATAGAGCATAAGAACTCAAAAATCCGTTGAGAATCGAGGGAGATATTAGGGTTAGAAGGTCGACGGCTCACGGGACGCACCAGTCGTAGACGATGACCAGGAGCCGTCTGATCGATTGTGTATCGGTTGAACGGCGGAGATCAAGTCGGACCAGAAGACGGAGCGGGACCGCGGGACACTGTTGACCTCAATTTTGGTGAGGTCATTTGCTTCTCTCTTTAGTACTTAGGATCTAGCCTTAGGCTTTTCCTTTGACTAATCTTAGAGGACTAGAAATGGAACCCACCATTTAGAAATTCAACCTACTTCTTATCTCCCTGCAAACCCCACAAGCTTGATTGTAGACCCCTAATCACCTAGAGGGTTGAAATCAAATGTGGAGGTTTAAAGGATGAGTTCCCTATAGGACTTTTGGGCCTTAGGAATACCCTGGATGGCCTGGTCTGGTGAAGGTTGACTTGCACATACACTACACTCTCACACACATTCCAAGTCCTAAAACCACACTCTCACCCAACTTGACTTCCTGACTCATGTAGGTAATTCATATGGATGGTCATTAACCCCTAAGCCCCTGACTAAGAGGGTTAGGAACAACATAGCGAATGCCTCAAATGAGTTCTCTCATGGCTCATATGGGCTTAATATGGCTTCATGGCTCAACCAAAATGATTCCATTTCACTCACACTTGATCAATCTTCTTTTTTTCAAAATTTCAATTTTTGACCCCCGGACCCACCAAACCTACCAAATACCCTTGAAATGACCCAAAATTTGCAAAATTACCTAAATTACCCAAGATTCCTCAAAATTAATCCTAAACACTTCCACCACTCAAATTGACCATCTTTGGCCAAAAATGCCAAAATTTCCAAAAATACCCCTAACCCCCCCCAAAATACCAAAATACCCTTTTACCTCAAAAATCCAAAAATTCTAAAAATTCCCAGAAAATTCTAGAAAATCCCAAATATTCTCAATTTCATTTTGTTCAACTATACCATGGGCCAATGTTGCCAATTTACCCCACTTTTACCAAAACCCCCAATTAGACCCATTTTTTAACCCAAGTGAACCCAATGTCAAACCAAACCACCCCAATTAACATCAATTTTGGTCCAATTCAATTCTAAACTTCAATTAGATATCCCCAATATCAATTTAGACCAAATCCAAGTCCAATTTGATTGAAATCTGGGCCCAATTTCAATTTGAAGCCTAAAGACCCAATTCTGGCCCATGACCTAAACCTAGCCCAAACCAACCCAACTCAACCCCAATTGGCCCCAAACCTTTTCTAAAGCCTTCCTAAAATCCTCATAAATAAAACACAAACTTGATTTGCCCCAAATTTGAACCTAAACTCCACCCAAACCTAACCCAAAACCAAAATCTCTTAAATTGACTTAAGCCCAAACCTAACCCAAATGGGCCCAAATCCCAAAATTAGAGCCCAACCAAAGTTGAAAACTCTTTGTAACACTCCCATAAATATTTTTCAACATTAATTTTACACCAAATTCAACCTTAGCCCAACCTTAGCCCAAGTTAGCCCAATTTGGCCCACCTTGGTCCCTTTACCAAAAAAGCCTAAATTCAACCCAATTCTACTCCAAATCACACCAAATTGATTTCAAACCATTCATGAAACGTCCCTAAACTAAACCCAAAATTTATTTGGAATGGTATTTCACAAAATTCTTCATCCAAAAGTCCATTTTGAAATATAAAGGCCCACCCATTTAAGCCTTTAAAAAAGCCCATCCAAAATGATTTCAAAAAGCCCAAAAATTCATCCAAAGCCCACATGACAATTCCTTCTCTTCATCCACTTAATAAAATCATTCCCTAAAGTTTAAAACCTATGATTAAATCATTCTAAATTAGGCTTTATCCAAATTCCCACCAAAATGCCAAAATTCATAAAATCCCCTTTCATGAAATTGACTAAATCTTTTCCCAAGCCAAATGAAGCCATGGAGCCATGCATAAGCCATATGCAAGCTATGGGAGTCACTTTACACCTCCCCATGTCATTTATGGAAATTGGAGGGGGCCTCTTTCTTAATCCTTCATTAAGCCTTTTAACCATACTCATGTCACACTCTAAACCAAGCTTAGCCACCTCACCATGGAAAGAGACCTCACCACTCTCTCTTAGCTGACCCAAATGATTCCTCCCAGCCCAAAGTCAAGCCTTGGGGAGGTGCTCCTAGCCTAAACCATGCTTTGGGCCAAAATGAGCCTAAAATACACTCTCCCCCATTCCACTTAAATCAAACCTCTTTACACATAGCAACAGCCAATTGAGCTCACAAACACCAAGCCCTGACCTCCATGAGCCAGATGGTGACCTAACCCTACCGGCCAGCCGCCTGAGTCGCCGGAAACCACCAGGCCGAGAGCACCCATGTGAGCCAAATTTTTCAATTCTTCCTTGCTGAGTTGTCCCAGTCCAATTGAACACCATGGCTGTTCTTCTCTTGCATAGAGCAGCTGATCCCAAGCCTTAAACCCCCCTGGGAAGCCCTCCAGCCATGTCTATTTAAACACTACCCCCTCTCGGCCAAAGAAGGTGTTGAACCAAACCTTACCAAAACTCTACCCAAATCACTCTAGATCCCTCTCCAGACATAGAGAACTTGATCCCCACTGAAATCCAGCCCTAAAGCCCTCTCCGTGAGTCCAATTTTGGAGTTGAAATTCAAGCCCAAAACCAGGACACTTCTCCAGTGAGCCAATCTTCAAATTGATTGACTCTACACCTTCACCAGACCAAGAGGAGAAGTTCCCCAGCAAAAGCCCCCTCACCAGGCCAGCCATTGCTTCCAGCCTCCAAGCTTTTTGATCGGCCTTGG
This sequence comes from Papilionanthe hookeriana x Papilionanthe teres, assembly GCA_022702705.1. Lineage (NCBI taxonomy): Eukaryota > Viridiplantae > Streptophyta > Magnoliopsida > Asparagales > Orchidaceae > Papilionanthe > Papilionanthe hookeriana x Papilionanthe teres. Next base: position 31,875,980 of record CM040427.1, read on the forward strand.
TCACTTTTGTACCTAGGCGTTTCCCTAGAGCAAGAGACTTCATCTGGAGCTTGCTTGGACTCAATCGAAGGAGACACAACCCTCAGATCGAAGCTTTACTTCTCTGAGCAAAGGTATGAACTCACTCTTCCTCCCGAGCTCCTGGAGATTCTCCATTTAGTTTGAGTTGATTTCAATGCACCTTAACAATATAGATGTGTTCTTCTCTTCAAGACGAATCGATAGAGTATAAGAACACAAAAATCCATGGAGAATCGAGTGAGATCTTAAGGTTTTTGTGTGGACGGTCACGGGTGCACACCAGTCGGAGACGATAACAAGGAGTCGTTGGATCGCGCGTGTATCGATCGGACGGTCGAGATCAAGCCACACAGCGCAATGGTACGTGAATGGCGAGCCCCCGTAGTGCTGACTCAGATGGCGGCGTCGAATCACGGAGCGACGCGTGGGCTTTCGATCCGGACAAGGATGACGCGGCGCCGAGTCGAATAAGTAGAAAATTAGGATTTTTTGGATTTATTTAAATACCAGAACTTCAAAAATTCATATCTTTGCATAGAAAAATCACAAAAATAAAATAAAAATACCCTCTTGCTCAGTGAACAGAGGAGAATAACGTGGAAAAGAAATCAAGTTAATTGGATGAGTATTTTATTTTTAATAATTTATTTACTGTTTCTAATGTTTTGATTCTCCATTTGTATAGACAATTCACCATGGCATGAGACTATAGGGCTTTTGAAGCCTCTGATCTTGGAAACATTCCCTGAATTTTTTAAGGTCAGAGGCCATCTCTGTGAAACGTTATTGATTTTTCAAGTTCATGTCACTGTTTTAGGTATTTTAATTCCAATAATTAGCATGTTGTAAAATAAATTCTAGGAAAATTGGATGGTGTTTCTTAGGACCAGGGGACCCTATGAAAAATATATTTTGAGTAATTCATTCACAATAACCTTAATTGGCCTAAACTCCTAAAATTGAATTTGAATTAATTAGGGTTAACCACACACCAAATTTACTTGAAAACAATTCTCCATTGCTCTTTAGGGTTAGAGGAACCTTACATAAAATTTTGAAATCAATTGGACTTGAATAACCCCACCAAATTGATTGATTGAGTCTCATAAGCAAAATGGAACTTTAAAAATTTATAACTCCAAACATACTTTTCAAAAATTCACAAAAATGGTTTTACAGCTTCTCTGATATCAGAGGAGTTCAGGAAAATTAAAATTGGAATTTTCTAAAAAAGTTGATTTTTCACAATATTTTAATATTTTAATAATTAGAAAATAATAAATATCACAAAAATATTAAAAATCATAAAAATATCACATTTTGACTCCTAATCACTTAGGAACAAACCAAATATTTTTCCTAAGTTCCTAGGATAAGATATTGAATTTAAAAGGCTTAATGTAATTTTTAATATTAAAAAATGAATTTTCAACCTTTTTCACTAAAATAATTCTAATAAATCAAAGAGAAATCAGAAAAATTATAAAATTTGTTTCTCTGGACTCCTTGAGGTCAGAGAAATTTAAGAAAAATATAAAATCTATTTTTCAATTTTTATTTTATTTTAAAATTAATTAATACTCTAAAACTCAAAATAATTATAATAAATAAAATATAATTCAAACAATCACAAAAATTGGTCCAAGTGGTTCTCTGGTCATTAGAAACATCTCATAATTTTCTTAAGGATAGAAACTTTACCTTGGTCATGTTGTTGAATTTTCTTTGAAAACCCCTATTTTCTACTAAAAATAATTATATAAATAAATTAAAGTGAGAAAAATTACATTTTCTCCTCTAATGTCTTAATTGACATGTGAGTGAGGTGACATAAAAATTTCAAATTCATTTGAGCTCAATTTAGTGAGTTATGAAATAAATAAGCCTAAAAGGGCATAAAGGTAATTAAAGAATTTTAACCCTTAATTAAAACTTTAGGTTTAATCAAAATGGAGGGTAAAATATTTGATTTTAACTTTCTCTTGGATGATTGAAACTTAGGAAAATTAAAAGGGTAGAAAACCATTAAACACTTTGAAAATATCAAAATGAAACTCTAATTAATTAAATAATTTAAATTTTGGAAAGAATATATTTAAAATTTGGATTATTGAAATAGAGATATTATTAAGAGGATATTTATTATTTAATTAAAAAATCCCTAAATAAGTCACTTCAATAATATTTAGTTCTTAATTAAAAATTAAAATAATAATCCAAATTAAATAAATTAAAAATTAAAAGAAGATAGCCCTTAAATGAATTAATGCTTAAAATGTTAAATGGTCCAATAATTAAAATCAAATTTAAAATCTTGGAGTTAAATTAAATTAAATTAAATTAAGTCAAGTCAAAGTTTAAATTAAATTAAATTAACACCTTAACAATTAAATTAAATTAAATTTAAAATATTGAAACTAAAATTAAATTAAAATTAAATTAAATTAAATTAAAATTAAATTAAAATTAAATTAAAATTAAATGAAATGAAATTAAATTAAATTAAAATCAAATCAAATTAAATTAAATTAAATTAAAATCACTTAACAACAAACCTAAATGATATCATTAAGAGTTAAATCAAAACATATCAATAATTTCAACACCTCTTTCTATCTAAGTAAATTTAAAACATAAACATCAATCTGAAATACTAAGATAATTGAAAGTGTAAAGATTTAAATTAAATCTAAAATAATTTGAACACTATTCCAAACTTAAGATTATTAATTAAAACCTCATAATTAAATTAAATCACTTTAAATCATTAACTCAAACTTTAAATTAAGAATGATTAAAATTTTCAACAACCCAACTTGCCCTTAAAGGCTTTAATTATTATAACTCTTAAATAGAGTATTAAGTGAGATGTCACTTCATTCATCAGGTAATCAAATACCCAGGTTCACTGAGCAAGAGACAAAGCTTAACTAAACTCCTGGATGATTAATTCACATGTGCAACTAAATTTACTTGGACTCAAAATAATCCCAGAAGTATTGAAAAGATATTTAGGACTCGTTCTAAGCACTTCCTCAATATGACAGGATGTTTTAGAAGAACAATTGAATTTAATTGTTCTTTGATGAAGAAAAATCATCCTTAAACCAAACCAACAACCTAGACGTCATAGGAGATGACTAGCAATAGGATTAGGATTCTGGTAGACAACCAAAACCCTTATCTTAGCTTTACCTAGGTATCTGTCGAAATATTTAAATGCCTTAACATGTGTTTTAAGTGCAGCTCAGGATGATGGGAAGACCCTCCAGGTAAGCTTTTATTTTATTGCAATTTACTTTATTGCAATTTACTTACATGCATTGCGATTTACTTTTCTTGCATGGTAAACGAGACCGTTGCATGAAAACCAAAACCTTTAGAATAGTCCCTGAACTGAAACCAAAACTAAATTAAAAGTCATTGCAAGATAAAATTCACCGCCACAACATTCCAAAATATAAAACAACTCAAAATTTAATCACAAACAGAACAATAAAACTACAACTTTAACTAAATTAAAACGTCTTGTTGGATGATCGGGAATACCTCGGATGATGTAACCTACGTGTTGCTAATGGGATTTCCCACGGTCTAAATGAAAGTGTGGAACTCATTCAGTTGAGTTTAGAAAATTCATCTGTACTAAGTGAATCCGATAAAAATAACGATGCCGGAATGATGGAACCGTGGGATCTTAATCGGTGTTGTTATAATCAACTTTAAGATTTATTTTAATTAAAACACTAAAAGACACTTGGATTTTAAGATTTTCTCTAAACCAAGACACTTTTCTCATCCCCTGATTTTTACCTTCTACAACTAAACCTCTGCAACAACAAGGAGCTCGGAGCATGGTGGGCAGCACGACCATCGTCATCAGGAAAACTCTGATCTACTTCAGCAAAACTTTCTTAGGATCAAATAACCAAGCCATAGGACTTCGAGGTAGTTTGCCTAGTGCAACATAAATCCTCAACTCTTCGTTAGGCATTTTCATGATCATGTCATGCAAATTAAGCCCTAACCGGTCTTAGGACTCCGAGGTGGTCGTTTGGTACGACATAAACCCTCACATCTTCAAGGCTATTTGTGTGATTATGTCATACAAATGTAAGACCTAAATAAATAAAATTGGTAGGATTATAACATCAAATAAACTCCCAAATTGAAGCCAAATAATAGGATAGTTTGGGAAGTTGCCAAGATTCTTCTTAGATCCTCAGCTTCTCCTACTTCTCTTCTTTTGGATTCTTGAAATAAACTGTTCCAAATTTGATCCATTCCCTATCGAAATCTCCAAAATTCAATCCTTTGAAAACCTTAAACTTTGAATTTCTTGAAAGCAAAACCACTGATCATTATCGAGAGTTTTCTTAAATGATTCCCATCATTTAAGATATAATTAACTATAGGGGCTTGCCCTTATAGGAAACTTTAAGAACCCAGGTAATATAAACCCTGCTTAATTCCTTTATATTAAGCAGGGGAACTTGTCGGCTTATAAAATTAGTTTGCAGACCAAACGAATGTCACAAATCTTCTAGTTTATTTAATCGAGCCCCATCGTCAAGCAGTGTGTCTATTCTTCAGGATAGATACACAGTTTGTGATGCGGTGCTCGTTTATATAAATTATTTGGGATGTGAGATCTGTTTTATTTTTCATATCTTAAAATTTTCAAACTTAAAATTATTTTCAAAAATCAAATACTACTTTTCAAATTATAAATTTAAATTAAATTAAAAATTCGCCGACAACTTCTGTAGGCGACCTCCTTTTCAAAATACAACACTCAACCAAAAAATATGCCGACAAATGCGTGGCAGCTGACTCAGGTGGCTGCGTCGAATAGGAGAGCGACACGTAGAGCTTCGGAGCTGCCGAGGTTGACGCAGCGCTGACTGGTTTAAGTAGGAAAATCTGATTTTATTTATTTATTTAAATACCTGAAACTTCAAAAATTGATATCTTTGCATAGAAAATTCATAAAAATAAAAGAAAAATATCCTCTTGCTCAGTGAACAGAAGAGAATAATGTGGAAAAGGAATTGATCTATTCTGTTGAGTATTTTATTTTTAATTAATTTAATACTGTTTTGAGCATTTTAACTCTCCATGCATGTATACATTTCACCATGGCATGAGACCATAGGGCTTTTGAAGCCTCTGATCTTGGGAACATTCTTTGAATTTTTCAAGGTTAGAGGCCATCCCTATGGTAAGTTATGTATTTTTCAAGTTTATTTCACTATTTTTGACATTTTAATTCCAGAAATTAGCATGTTATTCAGAAAATTCCAGGAAAATTTGGTGAAGTTCTTTAGGCCAGAGGACCCTAGGATAATTATGGTTTGAGTTAATTCCTTAAAAATAATCCTAACTGTCCTAATCACTCAAAATTGAACTTTAATTAATTAGAGTTAATCACACATTAAAATAACTTGAAATTAATTCTCCACTGATCTTTAGGATCAGGGGAACCTCACATAAAAATTTGAAGTCAATTAGAAATGTTTAACCCCACTAAATGGATCAATTAAGCCACATAATCAAAATTAAAATTTAAAAATTCATAACTCCAAAAATACATTTTAAAAATTCACCAAATTGATTTTGGGACTTCTCTGATATCAGAGGAGTCTAAGAAAAATAAAATTGGAATTTTCTAAATATTTTCATTTTTAAGCATATTTTAATATTTTTAATCAATAAAAAAAATAAAAATCATAAAAATAATAAAAATCATAAAAATGTCATATTTGGCCCCCTAATCACTTAGGAACCAATCAAATATTTTTCCTAAGTCTCTAGGTTAAGATATTTAATTTCAAAGCCTTAAAACAATTTTTTTTGAATTAAAAAATGTATTTTCTAGCCTTTCCACTAAATTAATTCTAATAAATCCAAAAAAATTATAAAAATACAAAATTTATTTCTTTGACTTTCTTGAGGTCAGAGGGATTTTTGAAAAATATAAAATCTATTTTTCAACTTTTATTTTATTTTATAATTAATTAACACTCCAAAAATTAAAATAATTCTAATAAATAAAATATAATTCAAAAAATCACCAAAATTGGTCCAAGTGGTCCTCTGGTCATTAGGAATGTCCCATAATTTTCTTAAGGACAGAAATTTTACCTTGGTCATGTTGATGAATTTTCTTTGAAAATCTCTGTTTTCCATTAAAAATAATTATATAAATAAATTAAATTCAGAAAAATCACATTTTCTTCTCTAATGTCTTAATTGACATGTGAGTGGAGTGGCATAAAAATTTTAAGTTCATTTAATCTTAATTTAATGAGTTATAAAATAAATAAGCTTAAAGCGGCATAAAGGCAAAAAAAGATTTTAACCACCTAATTAAAACTTTAGGTTTAGTCAATATGGGGGTAAAATATCTGATTTTAATCTTCTCTTAGATGATTGAAACTTTGGGAAATTGAAGGGTAGGAACCCATTAATCACTTTAATAAACCCAAAAATGAAACCTTAATTAATTAAATAATTCAAATTTTGGAAGATCAATTAAAATTGGATTATTAAAATAGGGATATAATTTAAGAGGATAATAATTCCTTAATTTAAAAATCCCTAAATAAATCACTTAATAATATTTAACTCTTAAACTTAAGAGAATAAGTGGAATTAATAATTAAATGATTAAAAAGTAAATAATTCTTAATTTGATTAAAACCTAAAATGTTAAATAATTAAAAAGTAAATTAAAAATATTTGAAACTAATTTAAAATCATTTCAAAATAAACTTAAATCAAATTTGCAAATTTTAAATAATTTTAAGATAACTTACCTTAAAACATAATGTAAAAATTAAATTAATTAATATGATTAATCCAAATTAAATCATCAAAATTTAACAAATAATTTGAACACCTCTTTTGACCTAAGTTAATCTAAAAAATTAAATTAACATAAGATTTTGATATCATTTATAAAAGGTCTAACTTAAATGAATCAAACACAATTCTAAACTTAAAATCATTGATTAAAATTCCATAATTAAATCACATTAAAATAAATCATCAACTTTAACTTCAAATCATTAAAAAAATCTTTAACAAATTAACTTGCCCCTGAAAGCTTTAAATTATTATAACTAATAAATGAAGCGTTAAGTGAAATGTCACCTCACTCATGGGATAATCAAACATCCTAGTTCACTGAGCAAAGGAACAAAACTTAACTAAACCCTTGGATGATCAATTCACCAGTACAATGAAGTTCATTTGGACTCAAAATAATCTCAACAGTATTGAAAAGATGTTTAGAATTTGTTCTAAGCACTTCCTCGATACGGTGAGATGTTTTAAAGAACAATTGAACTTAATTGTTCTTTGATGAAGAAAATCATCCTTAACTAAAAATCAAGAACCTAGACGTCATAGAAAATGACTAGCTATAGGATTAGGATTCTGGTGGACAACCAAAACCATTCCTTTAGTCTTTACCTAGGTACTTGTTGAAATATTTAAATGCCTTAACATGTGTTTTAAAAGTGTAGCTTGGAATGACAGGAAGACTCTCCAGGTACGCTTTTATGTTATTGCATTTTACTTTATTGCACTAAGCTTTACTTTAATTGCATGTTAAACAAGACTGTTGCATGAAAACAAAAACCTTTAGGATAGCCACAAAATCGAAACCAAAACTAAATTAAAAGTCACTACAAGATAAAATTCACCACCACAACATTCCAAAATATAAAACAACTCAAAATTTAATCACAAACAGAACAACAAAACTACAATTATAACTAAATTAAAACGTCTCGTTGAATGATCGGGAATACCTCGGATGATGTAACCCACGTGTTGCTAACGGGATTTCCCACGGTCTAAATGAAAGTATGGAACTCATTCAGTTGAGTTTAGCAAATTCATCTGGACTAAGTGAATTATATGAAAATAATGGTGCCGGGATGACGGAACCGTGGGATCTTAATCGGTTCTGTTTAAACAACATTAAGATTTGTTTTAATCAAAACACTAAAAGACATTTGGACTTTAAGATTTCTAAACCATAACACTTCTCTCATCTCTTGATTTTTATCTTCTAAAACTAAACCTCTGCAGCAACAAGGAGCTTGGAGCATAGTGGGCAGCACGGCCATCTTCGTCAGCAAAACTTTTGTCTACTTCAGCAAAACATTCCTTAGAATTAAATAAACAAGCCATAGGACTTCGAGGTAGTTTGCCTAGTGCAACATAAATCCTCAACCTTTTCGTTAGGCATTTGCATAATCATGTTATGCAGACTAAGCCCTAATCGGTCTTAGGAGTCCGAGGTAGTCGTTTGGCACGACATAAACCCTCGCATCTTCAAGGCTATTTGTATGATTGTGTCATACGAATATAAGTCCTAATTAATTAAAACTGGCAGGATGAAACATCAAATAAATTCTTCTCAAAATCAAAGTCAAATAGTAGGATAGTTGGGAAGTCACCGAAGTTCGCTTCAGATCCGTGACATCCACTACTTCTCTTCCTTTGGATTCCGAAAAATAATTGTTCCTAATTTGATCCATTCCCTTTTGACTTTCCAATGTCCAATCGTGAAAACCTCAAACTTTGAAATTTCTTGAAAGCATAAACCACTGATCATTATCGAGAGTTTTTTTAAATGATTCCCGTCATTTAAGATGTAATTAACTATAGGGGCTTGCCCTTATAGGGAACTTTAAGAACCCAGGTAATATAAACCCTGCTTAATTCCTTTATATTAAGCAGGGGAACTTGTCGGCTTATAAAATTGGTTCGCAAACTAAACAGATGTCACAAATCTTCTAATTTATTTAATAGAGCCCCATCATCAAGCAATGTATCTATTCTTCTAGATAAATACATGGTTTGTGGTGCGGTGCTCGTTTACATTAAACTATTTGGGATGTGAGATCGGTTTAATTTCACATCTTATAATTTTTCAAATTTAAAATTATTTTCAAAATCAAATGCTACTTTCTAAATTATTTATATATTTAAATTAAAAACCTAATAATAATAATAATAATAAAATATACGCCGACATGGGATAGATGACGGTTTGTGATGCGATGCTCATTTATATAAACTATTTGGGATGTGAGATCTGTTTGATTTCATATCTTAAAATTTTCAAACTTAAATTTATTTTAAAAAATCAAATGCTACTTTTCAAACTATATATATATATATATTTTTTTTTAAAAGGGAAAGAGAAAATTCATTCATCAAAAGATAACAATGTTTACATACATCTAATAAAGGGAATATCAGTCAAATCCCCAAAAAGTAAAAGCTTTAAAGGATCATCGGGTTTAACAAAGAAAATAATCCTTTGAGTTGCAGTGGCATGTTTGGCCAACCAGTTTGCAGGTTGGTTACCTTCTCTAAAGATATGAGACCACTTGAGGTTGAGAGAGCCAAATGTAGAGAGCAATGTTCTGTAAGGGTAAACCAAATTCCAAGGAGGAGGGGATAATCCTTGTATTATATTAACCAGCTGCTGAGAATCAGATTCAATCCAGACAAATTGGTAGTTCAAAGCTTTAGCAGTAATCAGGGCCCAATAAGCAGCTTGGAGTTCGAGTGGAGAGCTGACGAGTGAGATGATAGGAACTTGAAAGTACCACGGTAATTTACCTTCGAATTTCGCAAGCCGCCCTAATTCCAAGACGGAGAGTTAGTGAAACTCCCATCTATATTGATTTTTATCCATGGTGGAGGTGGAAGGGACCACTTCAAGCAATGTAGGTTTTCTTTTAATTGTGGGTTCCAACAGTGGCTTCTTACTCGAAAACTGCAGCAGATTGGCCACCATATGATTTATACTACAAGTTCCGTTGTCATACTTCACATGATTCCTATGCATCCAAACAAACCAGCGAGATAACTAAAGGTAAATGGAACCTTTTTTCATTTTTCCAGATCCTCCCGACAAGCTTCCCAATTGAGCCAATTGTAATTGAGGTGGTTAAGATGGAATTGTTGTAAAACAAGTAATCCATACTGTTTAGTGACAAGACAATGAAGAAAGAGGTGGGAAAGTGATTCTTCCCGAGCTTGACACAGCCAACATCTAGAAGCTAGTCTTAGTCCTTTCGAGTTTTAAAATATCATCTAGTGGAAGGTAATGATGAAACATTCTCCAGCGAAGTAAGACATAGAGGGGGATAAAAGCTCGGTCCAGATTTTCTCCCCCAAGTAGTATCAGAGCCAAAGTTGAAAAGAGCTATGAATCATTTGATTGAAAGAAAATTTATTAGATCGCTTCGAGTATGATTCTATCGGGTATAGTTGGATTAATAGGGATTTGAATGATCTGCTCGTATGCTCTCTTCATCCAAAATTTCATTCAGCTTGTTGACATTCCATTGATCCTCCATCCGTAAATCTGCAATTGTTAGTTGGTGATTGAAATCAACGAGTAAAATTTAAATTGCCATCTCCTATCCAGTTGTCATAATAGAAATTCACCTCCCCCTTGCCCACTTCCAGCAGAATACTGATTGGCCGGATCCCTTACTTTCGAAGAACTTCTCAAGTGCTTAGAATCCCCTTGTCTTGGTACTACGAATTTGGGTGAGCTTTCCAACAATATTTGTCAAACAAGAATTTTGCCCACATGGTATCTTTCCTTCCGAATTTAATCCACTGCTTACAATAGAACAAATGGCTCATCTGTTGGAAATTTCTCAGCCTCTAGGCCTCGACCTTGTTTGGTTTGCAAACCTTGTTCCATACTGACCCAATGATATTGTTTGTTTTGGCCTTCCCGGAGAAATTTATTAAACATTGTTTCTATCATTTTCACGAGTGCTCTTTTTCATTCTAACTATTTAGTAATCGATAAAGGGGAAAGGTTGAGAGTATACTCTTAAGCAATGTTAATCTTCCACCATTAGACGAGAAGGTATTAGTCCAACGAGTTTAATGTTGATGTAATCTTCCTAACAACTTCATCATACCGAGATTGCTTCCTCCTTCCTTTATTTAATCGCACTCCTAGATATTTCGAGGGAGATCAACGAGCGAGAAAATCCTATGTGCTCTTTCAACCAATGTTGATATTTGAACCCTTTCCCGACCAAATATTGACACTTCCTTTGGTTTAATTCCGGACACTGCTACCAAGGCTAGGTGATCGATCGATTGCAAAATCTTCTTTACAGCAAGCTTACTTCCATTGGTGAAAATGATGACATCATCAGCATATGCCAAGTGACTTATAATCTGTGAAGAACCATGCTTAAAATGAAGATAAGGATAAAGTGTTTGAGCAGCATTCAGAGTTCTAGAGAAGTAATCAAAAGCCAAAATGAAGATGGTTGGAGAAAGTGGGTCTCCTTGTTTCAACCCTACCAGCTTTAAAGAAACCACGAGCTACGACCATTAACCAAGTACTATCGTAATAGGCATTGGACAACCATCTTTGAATTAAAGCACAAAAAGCAGGATGGAAACCTCTAGCTTTAAGTACCAGATCAATAAATTTCCAACTGATAGTATCATATGCCTTTTTAAGATCCAATTTGAGAAGTAAATTATGTCCCCTACATTTCTTATCAATATCAAGTAACAATTCCTGAGCCAAAAGACAATTATCGGTAATAGTTCTTCCCCGCACAAAAGCAGATTGGTTAGAGCCGATCAATTGGTTAAGATGGGGTTGTAATCTCCCCACAAGAATTTTGCTAATTATTTTAGAAAAAGTAGTAGTAAGGTCGATAGGTCCGAAATCGATCCACCGAGTTTTTGAGTGCCTTTGGGAATAAGAGCAATGCCGGCTGCAGACAAAATATTTAGGAAGATCCGACCCCGTAAAGAAAGAATGGATCGCTCGAATAAGATCAGCACCCACAATATCCTGTGCTTTAGTATAAAATGTTGAAGTGAAACCATCCGGACCAACTGTTTTATTACCATCAATGCTGTGCAATGCTCGCATTATCTCCCGTTTATCGGGGAGGGAAGTTAAATTCAGTCGATTCACATAATCATGATGATCGGAAAACATCTCAAGCAACAAATGAAGTAGAGGATATAGAGTCGTTCAACAAACAAATTACGAAAATGTGATACAGGCACTTTGTGAAATAGAAGATTGATCGGTAACCCAATTGCCGAACCTCATCTTTGATTTTAAGTATAGTATTTATTTTTCTTCCGTGTTTAATAACCGCATGAAAATACTTAGAGTTCTCGTCCCCATAGAGGTATTTATTCACGTGCAGCTTTTTGTTGTAGAAAAGCCTCTTCCCTTTCCGTGGCTTGGAAAAACAGATGCTGGGCATTTTCAAGCTCATATGCCTGACACCCTCCCAAATCATTAGCAGCTTCTAACAAATGAACTTTGGCTTCTGCTTCTTTAACTTGCTGAAAAACATTACCAAACTGATTCTTATTCCACAATCTTAGTTTAAAAGCTACATTCTTTTGCAATCTCCACAATCTCACAAGAGGGTTGCAGCTAGTGTGATCCAAAACATTCCAGGCTCTGTGGACTTCAGCTAAAAAACTATTATGAGTGCACCAAACATTGAGAAATCTAAACTGAGAGTGCCCTTTGTAAGAACTGAAAGAAATCTGTATCAATAATGGGGAGTGATCAGATGTTGCTCTGTGTAAATGCTGCACTTGAGTTATGGGAAAGGTGTTGAGCCATTGATCATTAGCTAAAACTCTATCAATTCTCTCAAACAGATTACCTCTCTTCCATGTGAAGGGGGAACCAATATAGCCTAGATCAAATAATCCTGCATTAGTGATATTCTGGGAGAATTGTAACATGGTATTAAGGTCAGGAGTTCTTCCCCCCTTTTCTCACTAGGATCTCTTATGCAGTTAAAGTCCCCACCGACAATCCAATTTGAAGGGTTATTAGTACCGATCGACCACGAGCTCTTTCCAAAGAGAATCTCTATCCATTGGAGTACACCCAGCATAAATGATAGTAGCACTGCCACGGAAAGAATCCAATCCAAGCTGTAAATGTAGAAATTGATAATTATCAAGTTGAACATTGCGGTTAAGCTCCTTTCCGGTAAAAACCCGGATTTTATTGTTGCGAGTTGGAGTGAAAATGGAATCCCGGAAATCTTTTAGTAAATTTAGAGATGTTGATATGTACCATAGGTTCAAGTAATGCTATAATCCAAGGTTTAAAGGTCTCGTTAAAATATAATAATCTATTAAGGGTGCCGGGACTTGCTACACCCCTAACATTCCAACAAATCGGATTAATCATGATGTAATGCTTTACCGACCTCTAGTGATTCTAGGGGTGTTGCATCGGACCGATCCATACCAATAATATTAGACTTAGAGAGATTTTGCGGCTCCATAATATCTTTTCTCCTTCTTCTACTTTTCTGTTGAGACCAAACACCATCAGCAGTAGTTGCTAGATTCTCAAGGATGATTTGGGCAGATTCCCCAGCTATGGGACTTGAGGGGGTTATGAAAGTGGCACCTGCATCAGAGTGATCAGGGATCACTTCCATAGTAGCATCCACTCTCTGTACAGCACTTGTGGTCCTAGATGTGGTGGCAGCTGCAGGCTCCTTAACAAAAGTGTTGGATAAATCATCTTGCTGTAATTTCTTTGTCCTCCTCCTCCTGCTTCCTTCGTCGAGAGCAGGCCCCTTCTACATCGAATAATCTGGACTCACATCTTCAACTGCGAGTAACAAATACATTATTCATAACATTATCTCTAATCTCTATTGGTAGATCTGCATATTTCCCAATAGTTGCCTGCTCAATTTGATCTGCATAATTTTTACACTCCCCCTCCTTATCAACTGGCCCATTAAGATCTGTATTTAGAATTGCAAGTTGTTCATTATTCAATTCCTGGGAAGTAGCTGGACCATTGCCAACTGGAATCACTGGAGATATAGGTGTATTGTCAGTCTTCTTAGTAACTTTATTGTTAACATTATAAGGTCTTAATTCAGGGTGGAGTTTAAAACATTGTTCCATGGTGTGGCCAAACAGGTGACAGTGTTTGCAATACAATGGTTGATATTCCATAACAATGGGTTGCCAATAACCATTATTAGCAGTACCTAGCCAAACCCCATCCAAATAAGGTTGAGTAATGTCTCTTTCTACTATATAAATTAAACTTACAACCTAAAAATATGCCGACACACTCTTCTTTTCCTAAATTTGAAACTTTAAAACGTTCTTTACCTTATATGTACTTCATAGTTTTTACATCATTGAATCCCAATCTTTTCTTGCTCAACTAAATTCCTAAGATTCTTAATATTTCAAGATATAGTTTTCTTTACTTTAAATAGATAACTATATTCTTATCCTCTTATACTAAATATCTTAACCTACAAAATTAATTTTTCATTACCAAAAATATTTCTTTGAATTTTCTATAATATTTAGATAAAATCTAAATATAGTTATCTGAATTAAATTTTATCACAAAAATCATATTATAATTTTTGAAAATATGTTAATTAAGAACACATAATAGTTAATAATTTTCTCCCCCCCAAACTTATAGTTTTCTATAATAGAAATAATACATGGTGGAAAGAAAAATTCTAAATATAAAATTCATACCTTTGCACTTTAGGCATTTTTGTCTTTTTTGAAATTTGCAGGTTCTTTTCAAAATTTCTAACTTCAACTGACCTGTAATATTTAAAAACCTTTCTACACATATAACAGTTTAGAAAATTTGTTGGGGTATTGAAATTTTAAAACAAGTATATAAAACTAAACATTAAACAACAACAGCTAACTACACAGGACATATGCATTTCACAACACAGAACAAACAGTTTACTATTTTAGATTTAACAGTTCACAATTACAATTGCAATCACAATTATCATAGACATCCATAATTGAAAATAAAAACTGCCAAACTAAACACATATCCCAGAAACAAAGCATAGTCCACATAATACAATTAATAAAAATCAAAGTACTGCAACAAAACTAAAACAAGCACATATATCTTATCACATCACTATCAGGCATCAAAATCTCATACAATATCTTCATCACCCTGGTCAGCAGGAGGATTGGGTTGATACTGAGTATACCGGGGGCATTCTGGAAAAATATCATCAGGTTCTCCTCTGTAGTACCTAGCCTGTGTATCATAATATGTCATCTCAAAATCAGAGTGCCTCTGAAGATACTCACTATCGTGATCATGTCTTCTCTCTAATTCTTCAATCCTGTGATCAATTCTTTCTAATTTTTCATCTAACTGCTCAAAAATTTTCCACTGCAGGGTTATGGAACTCATCAAATCATATAAGGTAGGGGGACTAGAGGCAGGAGGGTCATAGCTAGTAGGAGGGAAGTCTCTACTAGTAGAAGGTGCCTTGCTCCTACTCCCAGATCTCCATTCCTCATGGGATTCATAAGTCTTTATATTTGCTTTACTAATGGGTTTCATCGGACACACCCATTCCTCATCATCTCTTGCTTCAACTCCAGTTAATTGACAAAGTGCATAAATTAGGCCAGGATGCTCTAAATATCCACTTGTCTCACTCTTTGTAGTGGTCATAATATTCTTATAAATTATTCTCCCCACATTTATACTTCTGTTGTTTTGAATACAGAAATTCAGAACAGCTCTGTCTCTCGAGACTTCACTATGATGATAGGTGGGTAGCAGAGTCAAACAAATGAAATAATGCCATGCCTTAACAGTGGCATTCATCATGGAAAGTGGAAAGCTAATCCATTCACAATTTTTAATTTTCCAAGTGCCTTTCCCATCAGTGAGAAAGTCAATAACATCGTTCAACAGACCCTCCATTGTTCCAAAAGTTTCATACTTGCTAGAAAAACAGTCGTGAAGCTCGTAAAAAGAGTTAATACTGTTAGCATTAAAGTCGACAGAAAATCCTCTTACTTGGACAGGCTCGTCCTCAAGTTGAGTCAGATTAGAGTAGAACTCTCTCACAACTTCGATAGCAGCGTTATTTGTTATGTAGCAAAAGTTCTCCCATCCTCTCTCTTTGATAACTCGTTCCACCTCTCCTCCGAGATTTTTGAAAACTCGATCTTGTATGCACTTCTTACTTTGAAAGATTGAAATATACCTCGATTGTGCTTTCATGTTTATAAATCGAGTCTCGTCGTATTCGAGCCTTCTCTTTTGTCGTGGAGCCATTGTTTGATCTATCAAAATCACAAAAATCCAAACTAATCTCTAAAATAATAATACAATGGCATCTAAAGGGGTTTAAAGCAATCTAAATCAAGTTCCGTGAATTCCTTCCAAGTCTTTTCTCCACATTTTCAAATTTTCCAAAATTTCTTAATGTGGACGAAATTCATGGTGAAAATCAAAAATTTTTACTTAGGAGTGAAGCTCTTACCAAGGGAAGATGAAATCCGGTGTTAGAATGTGTTGAAATCGCTCTAAATCCGAGATCTATCAAGCCCTAGGTTAGTTTTTATGTAAAACGGGGAAGAAGACGATGAATAATGGCGTTTGATAGGTTAAAATCGCGGTTAAAAGGTAATATTCGCGATCTCACCGTCGGTGGGCTCTATTGGATTAAATTTTAATACCCTCGGGAAAATCACGCCATCAGCGGCCTCAAGCGCGCCGCCGGCGAGATTCTCAAATCTTGATCATTTTTAAAATTTTTGCGATTTCGATCAATTTTAAGCCTCGTCGTCATCCGTTTGATCATTTTAATCATATGTTTTAAGTGATTAAGTGATGTATTAACACAAATAAACATACACACAACAAAAGTTCACCATTATATATTAAATCTAAGTGTTTACAATCCATAATACATAACACACATAAACAGGTATTTTCTCAACCTAAATCCATCTAATCAGTGTCGCAATCCAAACCACAACACTCAAAACATTGAAAACAAATATTTCAATCATTATCTCAACTATATTGAGATTAAAAAGCAAACTAAGAAAGCAAACACACAAATAAAGTTCAAATCAAACACAACATAAAGAAACAAATAACACAATTCTACTACTCTTTCGAATCAGTACTGGTTTCTCCTCTGATATCACCCATTGCTTGAACATGGACAAAAAGGTGGTAAAAAGGTCAAAATGGGAA
Organism: Papilionanthe hookeriana x Papilionanthe teres; assembly: GCA_022702705.1. Lineage (NCBI taxonomy): Eukaryota > Viridiplantae > Streptophyta > Magnoliopsida > Asparagales > Orchidaceae > Papilionanthe > Papilionanthe hookeriana x Papilionanthe teres. The sequence goes on from CM040427.1 coordinate 31,893,093, forward strand.
TTCTTCAGTTGAATTTCATCAATCAATCCCATCTTCCTCATTAAGCATATAAAACTTGCTTCAAATTGCCCATTATGATCAAAATGTTCTTTCATCCTCCAATCAATATGATCAAAGAAATCAGATATATTGTTAGTTGTACTCATTAAATTTTGTACCTGCTTCTCCAGACTCTTAATTCGGTGTAAGATCATCGGTGTCTTGTCAGCTACTAGAGGTTGAATAGGAACGGACTTCTGCGATGCTTGATCCATGATCACGACCGTGTCATTTTCCTCATCATTGGCTGGGAACATATGAGTTGGGTCTAAAGGTATCCATGGTAGCAGTACTTTCTCCGAAATCTCGTACGAAACTTGAAACAAACTATATATTGAGAAAATTATATAAGGATGTCCAAGCCCTTGAGATGATCCTTGAACGATCAGTCCAAACACAGATTTCACAATAATTGATCCAATATCAATGGGCCATCCCATTTGAATGCAGTAGTTTAAAATTGTACTTTCTTTCGTGACTTTGCCGATTTTCATCGTCAGCAATAACTTCACAGATATTAAAAAGTGCCAATTTTTTGAAACGAGATTTAAAAGTGTTGCAGAAGAACTAACGTACCCGTTTTCTCTAACTTCCCAGTAATCAGTTTCGTCCGTCAAATATTGTAATATTTCATTCATCTTGTCTTTCGTCGGCACAAACTTTGAATAATGGCAGACAGAAACATTCTCAAGCATGTATAACTCATTAATTATTCCAGAATTAAATGTTATCCACCTACCTCGCACATAGACGCTTCCTTGGTTGATTCCATGTAAATTGGCGTAGAATTCCTTGACCACTAGAACAACTACTGCGGCAAAAGTATAGCAAAACACTTCCCATCTTTGCCACACAATCATTTCTTCAATTTTTGACGAAGAATTACTTAATCCTCTATTGACGAATCCTCTTTCCTTGATTAGCCTTCTCTTGGACATCACCTTGTTGAAAAGTCATTGCGCCTCAGCACTGACGAACTTTCTCCGATTGTAAACTTAAATTCTAGGGTAATCTACTGAATTGGAGGCCATTAGAGAGGAATTTAAAGTAGTTTCCATTCGTTTTTGGGAGTTGGAGTGTTTAGGAACCGTCCATGGGAGTTTATAAGGGACGAATTCGCTAAAAATTGCCAACATCCGACATTTTGAACTCGAAAAACTGCCCACTCGCCGATCCCACTGTCGGCGGCCTCGATGGCACCGTCGATGAGCCTTGTGCAATTAAATTCCAGGGCTCTCGGGAAAAACCCATTGTCGGCGGCGTCGAGCGCGCCGTCGGTGCCCTAGGCAAAAATTTGCACATTTACGTCGTGGTCAATTATGTTCCAAATTTTCTCTATGGATCCAAATTCTTGATAATCAAATGTCAAATACAAGTAGTAGAATTAAATATTACTACAAACTAATGACAAACTCAAACAATCACTCAAACAAATAAAGATAACTATGGTTTTCCTCATATAAAGCGTTTGGTTTAACGTTGTCGGCCCGATCTATTCAGGTGTTATTCAGGTTAACTGAGCATTAAAACCTCTTTAAAGTTTGGTCTTTTACTCTCAAAATATGATTTTAATCTATTTCTGTTTACTTTATATCTATTCTCAGTCTTTTGATCTTCAATTTCAATAGCTCCATAAGTGTAAACCTGAGTCACCGTAAAGGGTCCTAACAAACGAGACTTCAATTTCCCAGGAAATAATTTCATGCTTGTATTGTAAAGCAAAACTTCTTGTCCTGGTTCAAAGTTCTTCTGGTTAATCTCCCAATCATGCATTAACTTCAGTTTTTCCTTATAAATTCTGTCGTTAGCGTAAGATTTATTTCTTAATTCTTCTAATTCATTCAATTGCAATAATCTCTTCTCACCAGTATTTTTCAAATTATAATTGAATTCTTTAATCGCCCAATATGCTTTATGCTCCAATTCTACTGGTAAGTGACAAGTTTTTCCATATATAAGTCTGTAAGGAGTCACACCAATAGGAGTTTTATAAGCAGTCATGTATGCCTATAATGCAGTATCCAGTCTCGTAGACCAATCTACTCTACTAGGATTTACATTCTTTTCTAAAATTTGTTTAATCTCACGATTACAAACTTCAGCTGAACCACTAGTTTGAGGATGATAGGCAGTAGAGAATCTATGAACAATATTAATTTTTTCTGCCAATCTTTGAATGTATTTATTCCTAAATTGGGATCCTCCGTCAATGATAATCACTCTCGGCATTCCGTATCTTGTGAAAATGTTTTTCATTAAGAATCTTGAAACACTTTTAGCATCACAACGAGGTAAAGCTTGTGCTTCAATCCACTTTGATACATAATCAATTGCAATTAAAATATATAAGTTACCAAATGAAGGAATAATTGGTCCCATAAAATATAATCCCCAAACATTAAAACTCTCCACTTCTAACAAGAAATTCAGAGGCATTTCATTACTTCTAGATATATTACCTACTCGTTGGCATCTATCACAAGTTTTGATAAATTTGTAAACATCTCAAAAAAGATTAGGCCAATAAAATCTAGCTTGCAAAATTTTATGCGTTGTTTTGTCAGTCCCAAAATGTCCTCAAAATTATGAATCGTGGCATTTTTGAATAATCTGTTCAGTTTCTTCATAAGGCACAAATCTCCTAATAATAAGATCGTTACATTTCTTATATAAATATTGTTCATCCCAAAAATATACTTTTGCATCATGAATGAATTTTCTCTGTTGCTGTAGAGTTAGAATAGGTTGCAAAATATCGCTTACTATATAGTTAACAATATCAGCATACCAAGGTATTTTCTACTCATTAATATTATAAAGTTTTTCATCAGGGAAACTATCTATAATTTCATTGTCGGTATTAGATGATTCATGATATTCCAGTCTCAATAAATGATCAGCAATTTGATTGTTAGTTCTTTTTCTATCAATCACCACAAAATCAAATTCTTGCATTAAAAGTACTCATCTAATTAATCTTGGTTTAGTATCCTACTTTTGCATCAGATATTTAATAGCAGAGTGATCAGTATGCACAATACATTTAGTTCCAATTAAATATGATATGAATTTATCAAAAGCATATACAATAACCAGTAACTCTTTTTTAGTAACTGTGTAGTTAATTTGAACATCGTTAAGAGTTCTACTAGCGTAGTATATAACATTAAAAATTTTGTCATATCTATGACCAAGAACAGCTCCAATAGCATAATCACTAGCATTACACATTAATTCAAATGGTTTCTCCCAATCAGGTGAAACTATTACAGGTGTTGTGATTAGTTTTTCCTTTAATAACTCAAAGGCATTTAAGTAGTCTTCGGTAATTTCAAATTTCTTGTCTTTTTCTAAAAGTTGGCATAGAGGTTTGGTAATTTTTGAAAAATCTTTAATTAAGCGCCTGTAGAATCCAGAATGGCCAAGAAAACTTCTTACCCCTCTCACTGTAGTAGGGGGTGGTAATTTAGCTATTACTTGAATTTTTGCAGGGTCTACTTCCATGCCATTTTCTGAAATTTTATGCCCTAATACAATTCCTCTTGCAACCATAAATTGATATTTCTCCAAATTTAGAACTAAGTTAGTTCTTTTGCATAGCTCCAAAACTTTTTTAAGAAGATTTAAGCATGTGTCAAATGATGTTTCAAACACAGAGAAATCATCCATAATACTTCTATTCCATTATCAAATAACTTACTAAAGATAGACATCATACATCTCTGGAATGTTGCAGGTGCATTACATAGTCCGAAAGGCATTCTTCGAAAAACAAAAGTTCCATAAGGACTAGTAAAAGTTGTTTTCTCTTGATCCTCAGGAGCAATAGGTATTTGATGGTAACCGGTATATCCATCTAGAAAGCACTAATACTTGTGTCCAGTAAGTCTATCCAACATTTGGTCTAGAACAGGAAGAGGAAAGTGATCTTCTCGGGTAGCGGCATTTAATTTTCGATAGTCAATACAAATACGCCATCCAGAAACTTGTCTGATAGGTATTAATTCATTATTTTCATTTGCTTCAATAGTTAATCCTCCTTTCTTAGGAACACAATGAATTGGACTTACCCAAGTACTATCCGAAATAGGATATATAATTCCAGCATCTAACCATTTTAAACTCTCTTTTTTAACTACAACTTTCATAACAAAGTTCAGTCTCCTTTGTGGATCAATTCTTAGTTTATGTTCTTCATTTAATAAAATTCCGTGCGTACAAATCGAAGGACAAATTTCTTTAATATCAACTAAAGTCCAACCAAAAGCTTTTTTGTATTTTTTTATGTATCAATTAATTTTTGTTCTTGAATTTCATTTAAGTCTGATGATACAATTACTGGTAATGTTGAAAACTCTCCTAAAAATACATACTTCAAATGATTTGGAAGATTCTTTAATTCAAGTTCAGGGGGTTTTACAACGAGATGGAATTAATTTTTCGTTTTTACAGTGTTCGTTGAATTGAGCATTTCAAATTTCTCCTGAATATAATCGGCTTCTTCACTATCAATTTCATCATAATTGTCTTTTTCTATATCTTCTTTTTCTTCATAATTTTCCTTGAAATATTCTCTTTTCAGATAATCACATATATCCATTCTGAAACATTCATCATCTTTTTTAATTGAAGTATATTACATTGACTTTGAGATGTTAAAGGTTACTTCTTGATCATTTACTCTCATTGTCAATTCTCCTTTTTGAACATCTATAATGGCTCATTCTGTAGCTAGGAATGGTCTTCCTAAAATGATTGGTGTTTCTTTATCTTCTACCATATCTAAAATGATAAAGTCCACAGGAAAGATAAACTTATCAACCTTGACCAGAACATCTTCTACAACTCCTTTAGGATGTATAATAGATCGATCAGCTGACTGTAGAGTTACAGAAGTTGGTGAAATCTCTCCAATTCCCAACCTTTTAAAGTTGATAGAGGCATCAAATTTATGCTAGCTCCCAAATCACATAAGGATTGCCCATAAAATTTTTCACCGATAGCACACGGGATAGTGAAACTACCAGGATCTTTAGGTTTTTCAGGAAGCTTTCTTTGAATTATAGCACTGCACTCTTCACTGAGTGCAACAGTCTCATCATCTAGTAACTTCCTCTTTTTGTTGAGTATATCCTTCATAAATTTAACATAATCAGAGATTTGTTCCAAAGCTTCAACAAAAGGAATATTTATTGACAATTTTTTCAAAATGTCCAAGAATATAGCAAATCTTTTTCCTTTATCTTGTTGCTTAAGTCTTTGAGGAAATGGTGGTGAACGTTTTTCAACAGTAATTTCATAGGTTTCAGAGGAAAATCAGGATATAAACTTTCGTTTTCTCCTTCCGTTTCTTCTTTTTCCTTTTCAACTACAGTTTCTTTTTGAACTCTTGTTTCCAACTCTTTTCCACTTCTCAATTGAATAGCCTTAATATGTTCTTTTCCTTGATCTTTAGGATTTACTTCAACATTGCTAGGTAAAGTTCCAACAGGTCCATTGCTTAGTGCAGTAGCAATTTGCCTCAATTGGGTTTCTATGTTTTTAATAGCATCTCCTTGACTTTGTAATTGATTACCCAAATTCAAAACTAATTCTTCCATAGATAACTTCTTCTCCTTAAATTGTGAATTATTATAAAAACCTGGTGGATTAGAAGGTCTATAATTATAATTACCCTGGTTGTTTATATTTTCTAATGGGTTTACATGATTGTTCCCCCACTGAGGATTAACAGGATTTGCATTACCTTGGTTATTCCAATTAAAGTTTGGATGATTTTTCCAACCTGGATTATAATAGTTTGAATAAGGGTTATTTGGTCTATTATTTATTAAATTTATAGTTTCATATGAAGATTGAGCATCTACAATTTGTCCTAATGAGTTTTCTTCTAACACTGGAGGTGTTTGAGAACGATTCATTTCATATTGATCTATTTTCTTTGAAAGAGCAGCAATTTGAGAAACTATCATAGTGTTTTTCGATGGCTAGGGTGGCTAACTGGTCAGGGTCAGGTCAGCTCCAAGCTTTAGGAAGCCAGGGAGGTTGAGTGGTCAACTCAATTTGGTCTCAAGGTGGCTCCAAGGCTTTGGTCCAAGTGGGAAGTGAGGTTTGGAAAAGTTGGTTTGGTTTGGGTTTAACCCCTTTGTCCTAGGGTTAAGATTGTCCCAATGTGGTTAGGGCTGATCTTATGACCCTTAAGCAGGTTTTGGTGAACCTGAATGGCTGGTTTAGGCATAAAACCAAGGTTGGACTTTGCATGAGAAGGGTAAACCCAAGTGCTGAGGGAAGAGGAAGTGGTCACCTCCACTTGCCAAATTTGGTAAATTTGACCTCATGATGTCCATGGAAGGCTCCATGAGGCAAGTCATGCTATGCATAATACCATGTATGCATTTCATGAAAAAGGATTTTTTTTCTTTTTATGAATTTTAAGGAAAAAGGTCATGATACCTAATTTGAATTAAAAATTCAAATAAATGTTTGGTATGCTTGGTATGATGCCATGATGAAATAATTTAAATTGAAATGTGATGATGAGGGAAGGATTTTTGTCATGTGGGCTTTATTTGGGCCTTTTAAAATTCATGTCATGGGCTTTTATAAAATGCACATGGTATGAGCCTTTAAAATATGCATGATGAATTTAATTTTGAAATTGATCACTGGCTAATCAATTAAGCTTGAATTTGATTCCAATTGGATTTGAACATGACGAGATTTAATGTAGTTTTGAAAATTGGGGAATTTGAAATCAATTTGGTAAAGATTGGGAGTAATTTGGGGATTTTAGACCTTTATGGATAATTTAAGAAATTTGAATCATTTTGGTGGATTTGGGCACAATTGGAGACATTGGGTGATTTAAATTGATTTTTGGGACACTTAAAATGAATTAAGAGATCTTGATAATTTTTGGGCCATGAGGGGCATTTGGTAATTTTGACAAATTTGTGGGTATTTTGGGAATTTTGAGAAAATTGAGGTATTTTTGGCAATTTGAGTGGTTTGAAATAGTTTGAAATGATAATTGGAGGGAAATTGATAATTTGGTCAATTTTGAGAAATTTGAGATTCCATTGGCATTTTGGTTTTTTGAGAGAAGTTTGGGGGTAAAAGAGGTGAAATTGGGTTTATTGAAGATGCGACCACAATGACAGCCTTTTGGGTGCCACAAGACCAAGGGGAATCCCATGAGTCCTCCATGTGTTGGTCCTATCCATCCTAGCGAAGGCTAAGGTTTTGGGGGACCACCCAAATGAGTTCCCAAAAGAGTGGGAAAAATGTGTCAGGAATGAATGATCTAAGAGTTGTAGGTTGTGAATGCATTTATGGTGAGGTGTGTGAGCCTGACCAAGACCAAACCACCCTGGGGTAACCCTAAAGCTTGCCAGTCCTATGAGGACTTCTCTTGAGCTTCCTTATGTTAGTTTGAAAACACTAAGTGTTAGTGGTCAATACCATGCATGTGAAACTCTAAGAAGAGTAAAGAGGTGTATAGAATTTATAGAGGCAGAGTTCCACTGCTAGTCCTATAGGATAATCAACAGGAAAATCTTATGGCTAGATCTTAGGCTCCTAAGAGAAAAAAGGATAGACCTCAACAAAAGTGAGTTCAACATTAACATAGCTGGTAACAAATATATAATGACTAGTTTGGTGGCTAATGAAATATATGATATGGTAAAAATCCATCCAAATATGCATCTAAAACAAATAAATTATGGCTTAGAAAGTAAGTACTACTTGTCACTGCACCATATGAAGTTGTGGAGATTTAGACCATTAGCAGGAGATCAAATATTTGGATCAGTTGATGATAGTTTTAACTTAATTTATAAACTATGTGCGAAGCTTGTTAGAAGGAATCTGGTTTCATATTAACATTGTGTACAATAACATTGGTTAAAATTTTGAGAGATTGTATATTAGTTTTAAGGTGTGCATCATTTATTACCTAGTTGGATGTTGACATCTTGTGGGTCTTGGGGTGTGTCATTCAAAATCTAAATACTTAAGGGTCATACTTTAAGCTAATGCATTAAATGGAAATAAAGAACTTTTTAAGATCGCATGTCCAATATTCACATTCAAGTCAAAGAAGCCTTGCAAATGGTTTTTGATGAATTTAGCTTTATATCTTGAATTTGAAGTTGTAGCATTAGATTTTATCTCATACAGATTGAGGCCTTAAGGTGTGTATTTCCATACACATAACATAGAGTTTTAATGTGATATTTATGGAAAAATATTAAGAAATACCACCATTTTCAAGGTAGTAAAGCGATCCAACACAAAGTTTGGCTAGCATCAAATTCTTACAATATAACACAGTTTGATGGGAAACTCAATGAGATTTGTGAAATTAACTCACAACGTCACGCATATATGGTGAATCTCCCATAAAAATGTGTGAAATGTCAATTATTGTCTGATATTAAAAGTCAAACCAATACTAACAATATTTTTGAATTCTTCAACTCATGGATTGGAGAAGCTAGGGAAAAAAATCTGTTGTAGGTTTAGTGGACATGATTACTTTTGACCTCACTTTTGTGAGAGACTATTTATAGTCCATCTTTAGAAAGGAAGTCCACCAATATTGACCTTCTAAATCTCATCAAGGGTCATTCAACTCTAAGGTTTAGGGGAAAATCCTAATAAAGCCTTTTTAACCCAAATCTTTATGACATACTAAAAATGATCAGATCAGCAATGCAAACCCTGATCTGACCAACCCTTGACTGAATGGTCAATCCATGACCTAACGACCACCACATTGATGTCCAAAGGTCAACTCAATGACCTAAATGGTCAAACTTGGGCAAAATGGTCAATCTATGACCTAATGACCACCACATTGACCACATTGGTCAACCTTTAACCTAAATGATCAAACTTGGTCAAAATGGTCAATCCATGACTTAATGACCACCACATTAACTACACTGGTCAACTCAAGACCATATGATTATCATAAATACCATATACCCTAAGGTCAACCCAAATATTCCAAAGACATCACATTTATGAAAATTTGAAATCATGATCAACCATGTTCAACCATGATCAATTTTTGTCAACATGGCTAAACCAAAAAATATCACAAAAAAAAAAGAACTCCATGACTAACTCAACCATGACAAGGTTAGGTAAGTCATATTGGTCAACCCTAGACCTGAATTGGTCAGCTTTGGTCGACCTTGGTCAAATTTGGTCAACTTTGGTCGAAATATTTAATTTTGAACCAAATTGATCAAATTGATCAAATGGTCAACACTCAAAATCATTTTGACCAATTTATGGGTTAATATTATAATATCATTCATTGTTAATTAATTACAGAATTAATTCAAAGTGGAATTATAAGTAAATAACCCTATATTAAAATTAAAAATGTGAAATCATACATGACATCATAAAACATATAAATGGCTTTTAAATTTAAATTCAATACATGAAAAATTATTAATAGGTTACCCATAACCTATGTGACCCACCAAAACTCATCATGACATGGCTAACCTTATGACAAACCCATTAACCATCATGGTAACCCTAAGGTTCAAGCTAAATATGACATCATCATGAGGGAGAGAAAGAGGTTTCATTCCCTCATGAACTCTTGAAGCAATATTTCGTGAATCATCATTCACCTTAATATTCATTCAAAGAAAGAAAATCATGGCTTAAGTCATCATTTACATCATCATTGAGGTCACCATGACCAAATTCATTATGATAAGGGAAGATGGGATTATGTGTCATTCCTTTCTAAACTTAATGTATGAATCATTAGCTTGCTTGAGATGAGTTGGCTGGCTCAATCCGAAGGGCATTTCAACCACCTCATAGAACATACAATAAGAGAAAGACATCACCTAAACCATCCTTCTTACCATGGTTAAAGGTCATTATAACCAAGCCATGGAAATGATGGCAAAATGGAGCTTAAGTGTCACTTTATCTTGAGTCCATTAAATGAACTTGTGAACTCACATGGGGGAGGCTCATTCAGCTCAACCTAGAGATGCCAAAGCACCTATGGCTCATCCAATAAGAAGAAGCCAAAACTATGAGTTAAACCTTAACCATGAGTAAACACACTATGGATTAACTTAGGGATGCTCAAATATGGTTATCTCCAACTCAAACCTTATCTCTATGGCATCATAAGCCTGATATAACCTTCCTCAAACCAGCCTAAGCTCACCATGGCTTCATCCAAGCCTATAAATAGGTTAACCTGTGAGCTTCTAAGGAGACAATAGACACACCTACACTGCCCAAATCATGACACCCCCAAGGCAAAAAGTGTTTTCCATGACCTAAGGAATTGATCCCACATAGGTTGAGGTCCTCATACCCATCATCTCTCTCAATTTCTCACCCAAAAAATAGGACAGTTTTAGGGTTGACATGAAACTCTTCAAATCCTTAAATTGACCATCCTAAAACCATCACAGACACCTACGAAGACAAGTCCAATCAAAATTAGCCTTCCCCATAGGCTCTAACCTACCTTTCAACATTTACTTTACAAACTGTAGCACCATACATAGACCCAATTTCACCTCAAATTGAAATTAGGGTAAGCTTGCTGAGCTCCAGAAGAAGCTTCAGAACCAATTCAATAGAAATTTCATCAACTCGGGCCAAGGTATGGTTCTTTAGACTCAAATTGTGCTCGAGTTTGACACTTTGTGAAATGAACCAATTCACAACCCATGCATCACCATATAGATGGATTCACCATCTCTAGATGAAGCTCTAAGAACAAATTTCACTCAATTTCATCAAAAATCGAGTGAGATACTGTGCCTAGATCATGGACTGTTTGCGAGTTCAGGGCAAATAAGGATGACGCACGGATGTCGTCTGTTTCCGTGTTTGGAAACAGACGACTCTGATTTTTTTTCATCTGATCCACTGTGATGAGCTTCACAGTGGATCAGACGTGTTTCGACGCATCCAAGAATACGCGGCCTCCCCTGGTAATTTTTGGTTAATAAGGATTTAATTAAATCCAGATTAACCATAAATAAATAAAAAATTCATATCTTGATAAATAAAAAAAACAAAAATATCATAAAAATACCCCAAAACTCAGGACAGTGAGAGAAATAATGTGGAAATGAAATATTGAATTAATAAGTCATATTTAATTTTTAATTAATTAATTACTCTCTGGAGTAATTTAATTAATAAAAATTATTTATTAATCAGAAAAAAATGAAAATTTTAGGGATTAACCTTTAAGTCCTTAAGAACATCCCATGATTTTTTTCTAAAGCTGCGAGAATTCCCTAGGATAAAGTTTCCTAATTTTTATTATACTTTTTAATTCTATTTTATAATAATTATAAAAAATTAGAATTTAGGAAATTAAATTGGAAATAGGTTAAGAAATTTAGAGGGACGAACTTAAACCAAAAAAATGACAAATGTTAGCCTTTTGAAAATTTAAAATGACATTTTTGCCTTTAGGGGTAAAATTATTAGTTATAAATTAATATTTAAAACCCTAAAAATCCTTTAAGACTCAAATCCTCACCATGCTTAGCTCATTCTACATTGGACTAAGTCAATTTTGAGTCTAACCCTAAATTGACTCAAAACAAACCTTAGTTATGTCTAAACTCTCATTAGACCTAATTAATCTTATTAAACCTTAATTACATTAGGTTTAATACAAAATAAACACTAATTAGGCCTAATCCCTAATTAGACCTAATTAATACATTAAGCCTTACTTATAATAGGCTTAATCAATCTTAAACACTAATTAGGTATAATTCCTAATTCGACCTAATTAATCCATAAAGCTTTCCTTACATTAGGCTTAATCAATCTTAAACCCCAATTATGTCTAAGTCCTAACTAGATCTAATTAACTTAATTAAACCTTACTTACATTAGGTTTAATTAACCCTAAACCTTGATAAGGTCTAACCCTTAATTAAATATAATTAGCCTAATTAAACCTTACCTAAATTAAGTTTAATTAACCTTAACCTAATTAGACTTAACCATAATTAAGTCTAATTAATCAATTAAACCTTACCTAAATTAGGTTAATTAACCTTTATCTAATTAGTCTTAACCACAATTAAGTTTACTTAATTAATTAAACCTTACCCAAATAATGTTTAATTAACTCTAAACCCTAATTAGACTTATCCTTAATTAAGACTAATTAATTAATTAAACCTTACCCAAATTAGGTTTAATTAATCATAAACTCTAATTAGTCTTATCCCTAATTAAGTCTAATTAATCAATTAATCATTACCCAAATAAGGTTTATTTAACCTTAAACTATAATTAGACTTATCCATAATTAAGTCTAATTAATAAATTAAACCTTACCCAACTTAGGTTTAATTAACAATAAACCCTAATTAGACTTATCCTAATTAAATCTAATTAACCAATTAAACCTTACCCAAATAAGGTTTAATTAACCTTAAACTATAATTAGACTTCTCCCTAATTAAGTCTAATTAATCAATTAAACCTTACCCAAATTAGGTTTAATTAACCCTAAACCCTAATTAGATTTATCCGTAATTAAGTCTATTTAACTAATTAAACCTTACCCAAATTACATTAACCCTAAACCTTAATTAGAATTGTCTCTAATTAAGTCTAATTAATTAGTTAAATCTTACCCAAATTAGGTTTAATTAACCCTAAACCCTAATTAAACTTATCCCTAATTAAGTCTAATCAATCAATTAAACCTTACCCAAATTAGGCATAATAAACCTTAAACTATAATTAAGTCTAACCCTAACTAGACCTAATTAATCTTTAAGCCTTACTTAAATCCTAATTAAGTTTAATCCTTATTAGAATTAATTAATCTTTAGGCCATACATAAATTAGGTTTAATCAACCTTAAATCATGATTAAGTTTAACCCTAATTAAACTTAATTAACTCTTAAGTCTTACTTAAATTAAGTTTAATCAACTATGAACCCTAATTAATCTAACCTCAATTAGACTTAATTCATCCTTAAGTCAAACTTATAACTTAGGTTCAACCTAACTTGAACCCAAGTTAATCCGAACATAACTTCAAACCATATTGAACTTACATCAAACCCATAACTTAGGTTGAACTTAACTTGAACCTAAATCTTAAGTTCAACTCATATTGAACTTAAGTCAAACTTATAACTTAGGTTCAACCTAACTTGAACCCAAGTTAACTTAAATAAACTTAAGTTCAACACGTATTGAACTTAAGTCAAACTCATAACTTAGGTTCAACGTAACTTGAACCCAAGTTAATCCAAACTTAACTTCAACCCATATTGAACTTAAGTTAAACTTATAACTTAGGTTCAACTTAACTTGAACCCAAATCAACCCAAACTTAAGTTCAACCCATATTGAACTCAAGTCAAACCCGTAACTTAGGTTCAACCTAACTTGAACCCAAGTAAACCTAACCTTAAGTTCAACCCATATTGAACTTAAGTCAATCCCATAACTTTGGTTCAACCTAACTTGAACCCAAGTTAACCTAAACTTAAGTTCAATTCATATTGAACCTAAATCAAACCTATAACCTTAGGTTCCACCCATATTGAACTTAAGCCAAACTTCTAACTTAGGTTCAACCTAACTTGAACTTAAGTTAACCCAAACCTTAAGTTCAACCCATATTAGACTTAAGTCTTAAACCCAAGTTAACCAAACCTGAGATTCAACCTACATTGGATCTAAGTCAAACATAAACTTAAGTTCAACCTAACCAAACCTCTTGGTTCAATCATCATTGAACCTAATTCAATCAAATTTTAGGTTCAACCTAAATTGAATCAAAATTAAATTTAGACTTTAAGTCCAAATTGAACTTAAACCAAGAATTGAATCTAAATTAATCAAGTCTTGGGTTAAATTTAAGATGACCTAAACCTTATGATCGACTTAAATTAAAGTCAGTTTAAACCCTAGACTAAAATCTAACTGTAATTCATATTAGACTTAATCTTTGGATTCAAATGACATTAATTTTAAAAATCTAAAAGTCTAACTTATGTTAGATTTTACTCAATTTAAGTCTAATCTAAATTAGACTTAACACCTTTAGATTCAAATGACATTGAATCTAGAAAAAAATCCTAAAGTCTAACTTATATTAGATTTTACTTAATTTAAGTCTAATCTATGTTGGGCCTAACACCTTTAGATTCAAATGATATTGAATTTAAAAATCCTAAAATCTAACTTATGTTAGATTTATTTCTAATCTACATTAGCCTTGACACCTTTGGATTCAAAAGACATTGAATCAAAATCTTAAAAGCCTAATTTTTGTTAGGTTCAAACCATAAAAAAAATCACAAAAATTAATCGGTTAATAAATCGTAAACAACCTAAGAAATTAAAACCTTTAAAAATCGACAAAAGACATTAAAACTTAAATGAAACATTAATCAACAAAGATCATCGAATGCAACTTGAACTATGAGATTCTTGATCTACAAAGATTTCCTAGACGATGCAATCCTGGTTGTTGACAGGAGTCTTCCGGTCCTAGTTTAAACACCTTTCGGATTAAGTAGATCAAGGCCTCTGATGACCCTGGGACGGCAGAGCCCTGGACATCTTGACTTAGTTGTCTAAAAATTCAAATTTAACAATTTAAAAAATAAAATCAACATTATTTCTTTTGTAAGAATAACTCTGACACTATTTTTCTTGCAGGATAAAGACAAGTTTTATTTAAGATTTACTTCACATATTATTATGGTGTGCTAACTCTCTTTTGCAGTGCGATGTTCTGAAGACGGGATAAATACCAACAAAGATAAAACTAAAACAAAATTAAAATAAAACAATGACAAAATAATGAAACTTAAACTTTAGGATAGCCATCAAACAAAAACAAAACAAACCCAAAACAACAATAAAACAAATGACAAATTACAAGACAAACTCAAAACAATACAAACAAAATAAAACCGAGATAACAATAACAACATTGACAAAATCAGACCTTTGGGGTAGCACGTGACACTTAGAAACATGTTACCCCTAGGATTGAACATTGACATTTCTTTCCTTGATCTTAGAATTTCTTAAAAAATGAATGTTTGATGTTAATCAGGAGTTTTCTTAGGTAATTTTAATCACCTAAGATGTAATTAACTATGAGAGCTTGCTCTTATAAGAGTATTAAAGAACTAAAAATAGAATCTCTGGTAATAAAATTTTCTATATGATTCTCCATATATGAAAACTTTATAACTAGAGATTATTTCATATATAGAGAATCATATAGAAAATTTTGAAGGGAAAGGGCTAAAAATGACTTATTCTGAAGAATTCCTCTATAGGTTTATCATTTGATATTCTCATTTCTCTATTTTTTATCATTCTTAGCCATTTCCTTTCATTTTCCAAGTTTATTAAATTGCTAAAGGATTCTTGACATAATCCAAATTGAACAAGTTACTCGGGAATTATCGTGATAAGATAAATAAATAGAGTGGTGATTCCTCAAATGACAAAACACCCTTTCGATCAAAAAATGCCAGTACCTCTGGTAGCGACCACGAAGACAAGTCCGAACGCCACCAATTACAGACATGAAAATGGAGAAAAAAAAGTAAAATGAAGCTTAAATTAATTGAGTGGATGCAACTAACTATTATATAAGAGGGTTGACAACAAAAAAAATAAGGTTCATTATAAGGCTTTCAACAGTTTACACGACTGAAGTTGAGTGAGATGAAGAAAGATACAAAATTTTACATCGATTAGAAAAAGTGTACTTGTGAATTTTAGCAACTGAGTGGTCTCTCATGTATTAACGATGCCTAATTTATTGATAACAAAGATGTGACATTGTGGCATAACTATGTTGATGAACATTTTCATACAATTTGGTTTTTCTTCTTAACTTTAAATTTAATTCATACATTTTATAGTAAATTATTTTTGAGTTTATCAATATAACTACAGATATAGAATGAGATTTGATGGAGCGATTATCATCCTCATGTGGAAAAGTGAGTGGATTGCACCTAACAATGATCTTAACATTTACGCACCAAATACATCAAGACTAAGAGGAAGGTTGAGGAAGCGAATAATAAAAAGTATTATGGAGACTAAAAAAAAACGGAGTAAAATGACTCATAAATGTGATTGTTGTGGTTCTGGGGGCACCACAAAAACACTTGCAAGGAGTTGATTAGCTATTCAAGTCAAAATTTTTCTGAAGTTTTTGCTACCTCGTATATCTCAGAATTTACATATGATGATAGGGTCATAAGAAAAAAAAATTTAATACATTAAGAGACATTAGGTGATAATGATTGAGATTTCATCGATGATGAGGAGATTAATGAAATGTGCCCATGAATTTAGACCACGTCTATTACCTGATGATGCGCCCCCGGTGTGTGTTATTGATTATATGTAAGGACATTGATAGAAGCACATTGATGCGCCCTCGGCGTGTGCTATTTTTTGCGTGTTTTTATGTTTGTATGTATGTGCACACACTAGAAGTTGTACACAAGTATACATATCATTCAAGTAATACAAGGCTCTAGCGGAGTCCTGTTATTGATCCCACAGGGAAGCGAGGTAAGAGGTCATTAGTCAAGTTCTAGTCTACTATTATCAGACTCTAGTTTAGAAGGTCAATATAAGTGGTGTTTTATCTAGCAACTACTCCTAAATGCAGATGATTATATGTAAGGATAATGACTATTCCTAAATGCAAATATTACTTCTAAAGATAGCCCTTTCTGGATAAATTGGTTCGGTGAATTTTGAGATTATAAAATCTACTATTCTTATGTAGTGAATTGGATAATGTAAATGAATGAGACGCATTAAATATTGTATGTGCCAAATAGAAGCAATCATATTCCTTACCTTCTTCTGAATGCATAAAGAACATTGACTTATCCTAAGTTTAGTCCCTAAATCCGTGGTTAGGCTGAGAGGATACTGGGTCTCACTCCAGAGCTCTCACTTCCCTTCGGCTGAAGGTTAACTCTATTTTTCAAACACTAGGACTGAATTGGGGATTTTAATCTGTCACCCTAAAATCTTCAATTCTGAGCCCATCAAAGTATATTTCCCTATTTATTTGCACTCAGCCTCTATGAACTTCACCACCTATGGAGTTTGAATGTGGTTCCACTTTGTTGAGAATTACACCGCTCTCTCGAATCATAGCGCAATTACAACGAGTTTTAACACTACAACGAGCTATTTTTGTAATGTAAATGAAGTGCACGTAAAAACCATCACATTTATAATTAAAATATCTTCTAGCATGCATCCCAATATCCTAAATATGAATCCTACTCATTGCAAAAGAAAAGTAGAATGAGAACAATGAAATAATCTTCTTATGCCGCTATTTCCAAACAAGTAGAAAGAGTAAGAGAAAGACATCACAAAGCACGAAGAAATCTATGATGATCTGAGTAAACAGGCGGTAAAAAACGGAAAACTTCATTTCATCAAAGCAAATCCACTACATAAGTGTTTACAAAATCATAAGATAATGAAGAACACAATACTTAACTTTTTCCCTTTGAAAAAAAGATAAAAATCTTTCCCGCAAAGTCTCCCACTGATCCATGTAATGTTTGAACAAACCCTTACAGATTCTCGCAAAATCCCCTCTCCAATCTCTTCAGAAAAGTAAAAATCTACATTTTCTACTCCTATTCTAAGATCTCTAATCATTCTCCACGTTTTTCATAACTTTTCCCTCACTTTTTTTGGTTCCAAATTCACTTTAAAATAGTGTAAGAACAAATTTCCGCAGAGACACTTCTAGAAACCTTCCAAAAAGTGTCCAGATTCAATGTATATGGTTAATAACTGCTCCGATGGTGCCGTTTTTGGGCGTTGCAGGCGCCCAAATTCTGTGCTCTCGGGTTTCTGACGTAACAGATAGACCTTTAAAATAAACATGAAAACAACCTTTCTTTAAAAATTAATCTCATTAAAAAATATGCTAGAAGTGTAAAAGAGATTAAGCATAGAAAGACTTATTGAAATGTGACAGATTGAAAATTTATTTTCTTGCTCGTATTTGCTCCAAATTGCACAGTTTTTGCTTCTTTTTCTCCAATAGTCTATTTCTTGTACGTAAAACCAAAAAATGCAAAATATTTTCCTTTAAAGTGCAATATCATTAAAATTAAGTATAAGATATATATGAAAAATCAAGCATTTCTTAAGCGTGTCACCTGACCACATCAACAACATTTTTTTTAACTTTTGTTAACACTTCAACTTCAATCATAATTTTTCTTTTAAATCTATTCGTGAAAACTTTTGATTGTTATTATACATGTACTTCATAGAATGGTTTGAAGCGTGTGTTGGGGGGAGGGGGTATTTTTTCTTATAAATGAAATATCAACACTTTTAAATGTATTATTAATGGAAAGCTTCTGCTCAGACTCCCCAATATATATGGATTGACTGAGCTTATGGCATGCAATCTATATTTAATTATCTCGTTATGATTCTACTTCAATACTTTTAGTTTGATGCATGGGTTTTTATGTAAGCTTCTGAAGAGGGTCATGAATGGAGTTATGTGAGCTTTCTATTAAGGTATAAATATTTACATCGCACTCACAAATGTGTTATATAAGTAAATTTTAATTAAGGAGTTAGATACATAAATACATAAGAATCACGTGATATGTAATAAGGAAGTAGCTTTCAAAAAGGTTAATGGAGAAAAGTAATTTGAAAAAAAAAAGAAAGGAAGCAGCTTCAAAAATCTTGAAGGTTTGTTATTTCATAATAACAAATATACAAATGCATAAAAGAATGGTAACAAACTAATATACAAATGTTTGAGATTTTAGTCAATTTGTGGGGTAAGATTCCATTAAAGATTGATTACGATCAAGCCAACTCATCTCTTCACCTTCAGCTTTATGTCATGGAATTTTATTCCTTTTTGAAGTTGTGATTATTAGTATAATCTTATTTGCTTTGTTATTGTGACAGTGTCCTTTGATGCTATAATTTGTTCACTGTGAAGATTGGCCTTGAATGTGAAAGAGTTGCATCAATGAAAGCATTGGAAAGTTTCCCCACATGTCCTGATTTACTTGTTTGGTTTGGATTGTGAATTAATTTGTTGTTCATGTGAACTTTTTGAATGTTTAGTGGGAGCATTATTCATAAAGATGGTGAATAAGGTTTTCTGAATTTGAATACATTTTTTGCTCATCTACAACACCTGAGTTTGAAAGTTCATATAAATTTTCATGATTTCTACTTACTCTCTTATCTACAACGTCTGAATTTGAATAATTTTTCTTGCTGATCTGCATCTTCTACCTCTCATCTTTTTTCTTTATCATGTTTCAAATTGTTTTCCTATATAACATTAATTATTTAATACTGAAAACTTGAAATAGAATTAAAAATGGAGTAGTTTGTTGTATATTTAATATTTTTGTACCAGTGCAGAGGCATATATTTAAAATATTTTTATATGTTGTAGTTTGTTGTAAATTTAATATATATCTCATTAAGGTTTTTCTCATGCTACATGGTGAACTTCTTTGAATGTTTAATTTTGGGGCATTTACATGCATACCGCCCAATTCCTATGTACTTACATTTCTAACATCTAAACCATGCTTTCTTACATTTATAACACCCAAATCATTCACATCGCATCAAAATACGACTATGTTAAATTCCAAAAAAGTGAAATACAACTTTTCATGCGTAGTCAAGGTGACATATGTAAAAACTGATGTTTAAATGTTAGATATGTAAATACAAAATAATTGAGTGGTATGTGGATAAATCTTCCTTGAATTTTTACATGAATTAATTGATATATGCTCTTGTGTTCTACCATTCTATTTCAGGTTTGGTGGCATATCCAACGGCTATGTTAAACATGTTTTTGGTGGTTAATCCATTGTTGTTTCTTCAACTTCTCAGCTTAAAGATAATGTCAACATGTGCAAACTAAAGCTTGTAACATTCCAAAGGATAAGAATTTGCAGCCCCAACAAAGCATGAACAAAAGCTTGGGAAGTATACTACAAAGTCAAATCCAGTCAAAGAAACAACTAATCTTGTTCAACTGATACCAGTGATATGCTTGATAAGCGTTCTCTGCAGATGATCGGACCATGCAATTAATTAATGATATACTAATATTCATTGTATTAGAACTTTGGTTTGAAATGAGTTTTTCATTTTGCCATTAAATTTGACGTGAAAAATCCTGTAAGAGTCTTGTATGTCATGCAAGTCTGTATAATTGAGCAGGGTATCTTATAAGATATAAGATGTTTAATTATGGTTTATTGTTAGGCTCAATCGTGATATATGTTTGTTTTGGAAGTCTATGATGGTGCATTTAAGTACATACCACCCAAATTCTATATATTATTATATCTCTTACCCAAATTTTGTTTTTTACATTTATACCACCCAATTTATGAAACTCAGAAAAAATCTTTTTTTCAAAATTCCATCTTATTTCAAAATTCTTCATCTAATCAACTGCTTAGAGATGGGTCAGGTCAAAGATTGCTAATTGATTGACAACAAACGTTTAAATTTCTCATCTTCATCTGTTGGCTTTGAATATGTCAACCTGCTATGAGAGAATCCACACAACTTGGATCAAACCCGGCAGAAAGAATCTGAGCAACATTTTGGAAGAGAATATTAATTTAAAACCTTGGGCTTTCCTGCCAAGTGACATCCTTTTGGTAGCCTTGATAGGATCTAAATTACATCTGTCCTATGCATTTATAAGAACAATTATCAGTGGAACCATCTTCCTTAACTGCTTTTAGCCTCTAAAAATGATTATCCAAATTCCACGTGTCTCTTGTTATTGCACATGTGACCTCATAAAATAGAATTAGTTGGAGGTTGTGGACAAATTGCTCTGCTCAAGATTCATTAAGGAGGTGGTTGGGATGGAACGAACGTCTGACATGGGTAACAACTGTGAAAGATATAAGCGTGAAAAGGACTCCGGAGGGAGACATCTCTGACACTGTAGAAAGATGGAGCCGTTATTCCATACGGAGAACGTACGCAGTCCGCATGCAGCTCCCCAATACCCATCCAATACCCTCTCAATACCCATCCAATACCCACCTAATAGCCAATACCCAATACCCAATACCCATCCAATACCCACCCAGTACCCCTAAAATCCTAATACCCATCCAATACCCATCCAATACCCACCCGATACCCACCCAACGCTGTGTACGTACTCCGGATGGAATAATTCGCTCTATAGATGGAGGCGAACAAAGATGTCTGAGTAGACTCGTGAGGGAGACGACCGTCTTACGCGAGGAACAACTACAAACGAGAGGGAGACGGCTACGAACATGAGAGGATTTGTGTGGTCTCAACGAAGAGTTTTATATTTTGGGTCGTTATTTTGAAATATTTGAAGTTTAGGTGTTTATTTTGTTATTAAGGTTCTAAATGATAAGGAAGATCTAGATGCAAACCACTTAAATTTTATGAGGGTGTTTGGTAGCATGGTTTTAATAAAATCTGGGATTGAATTTAGGTCATATGAGAAAATGAACGATGGTAAATTCATAGATTCTATTAATATGAAATTCTCACAGTTCTCGCGGTAAATCTAGAAGTTATTAAATCTGTGAATTTGACGGATTTAACGAATTACTTATGATGAAAAAAGAGATAGTTGCGACAATCGTGTCATTGTTGTCATTGCATAGTGTCCCAAAGCTTTACTTAGGGAGTAATTAGAGCATTGAAGCCTCCGCTCATATCATCCTGATGCTCTATTGACCTTCGTCAAACAGTATTGTTGTCCTCTTCGAGGAGAAGGTTAGCACACATTTGTTGATGTGTTCACTTCAGTGTGGAATGGGAGTGTAACTGGGGTCTATTATTTGCAATATTCACTAGTTATCCTATTTGATTTTCAAAGTTTTTTATGACGATAGCTTAGCTTTGTAAGGCGTTCCACATTTGAATAACTAACTCCTTGATAGGTGATTTCTTTTGAGCATATTGGGAATTAACTTGGAATCCTGATATGTATTGTTGTCTTTGGGGTGATTTCCTTCACTCTGCCAACCAAATATAGAGTTGTTTTGAGTGTTTCTCTATTGTTGCTTGTTATTATTTCAAGAGAAAATTGGGTGATTACTTTATCCTGGGTTTTGGGTATTGAAGTATGGATTATGGTCATGATTTCCTATGGCATCGATGGTCTAAGGCTAGCATACTTGGAACTACCACCGGTCCATTCATCATTCAATCGTTGGGTGGTAATCCGTGCATAGGATTTCTCCCCATATTATCAAACTTCCTATAAATTGCAGCCACTTGGGTTGTCAGGAAGATTAACACATCAAACTCATGAACATTGGCTACCTTATGGGTGTAACTCACTCAGCATGCCATTAAAAACTATTTATGGTCATTTCCTTTATCAGTTCGTATGCTACATCAAATGGTTTAGACATCAATGATCCTTCTATAGTGACATCTATTATGGATCTCAGTGGACATACTAATCTGTTTTAAAAGGTTTTAATGTTGAAATAATCAGATCGGCTATGGTGCGGGTACTTCCTAAGTAATTCCTTAAATCTCACCCAAGCATCGTAAATGTACTTTCCATCAATTTGGGTGATGAGGTAATGTCATTCATAAGTTTTGTTGTTTTAGATGGTGGAAAGTATTTTGGGAGAAATTTTTAGCGAAGTCATTCCGTGCTATGATTGATCCCGGGGCAATAGAGTTAAGTCAAACCTTAGCTTTGTTCCTTAAAGAGATAAGGAAAAGCTTAAGTATAACGACATCGTTGAGGACACCGTTCTGCCGAAAAGTGGCACACGATTTAAGAAAATTTGCTAAGTGAAAGTTTGGTTCCTTAGAAGAGTGTCCCCCAAACTAGTTGTTTTGAACCATTTGGATTATGAAAGGTTTCAATTCAAAGGTGTTGTCTTCTACAGATGGACAAGTGATGCTCATAAGGATTTATTCAATAGAATGATTAACTTATTCCTAATAGTTTCATGTTAGGTATGTTATGGGCAGCAATATCAATGAGTGTTTCAGTAAGTGAATGTGCACTCCTAAGATATCTAAGTGTTTAATCGATCTCAGGGTCAAAAGGGGCGAGATCAACCTCAACTTTCTTAAACATAAAAATAACAGATAAACTTTATTCAACAAACATTCACAACAACCCACACAAGTACGCAACAAACATACAAGCAATGCATAAACAATATGCAAGAAAGAAAACATAATAAATTTAACAAAAAATATTTTATTTTTTATTTTTTATATTTTTTAGCTTTATAAAATTTTCAGCTTTTTTTAGCACCTGCAAAAAAACACGACAACACTAATGAAACAAAAAATAACAAACACAAAATAAATAAGCAAATAAATGTACTAAACTTAGATCATATGTTTTTCAACTAAAGTTATCCTAAAATAAGAAATAATTATTGGCATCTTTCCCCAACAACGTCACAAAATTTTGATGCGACAAAACCTACCTAAAAGTAAGTTGGTCATACAAAGTACGTGCTCATGTAAAGTAGTATGCGATCTAAGAGTCCGCATATCAATCCCACAAGGAAAGTCTTAACAATTATATATGAAAAAAACTCTAGTTTAATAATTTAGTGAACCTAACTTGGCCTAATAACAAAGATGGTTTAAGTCTTAAGATTATAACAAAAATAGAGTAAATTGAAGGCAACATGAAACAAAAATGACTAGAAATATCTTGTGACTTCCTTTAAAAACGATAAGACTCGTGCCTCTGTGATTCGATGATCGTGGTAATCGTGGCTTTCCTAAATGTTTTTCTATGTGATCGTTGTCAATCAGGGATATATTACTCCTTATGCTGCTGTCTATATTAAAAGAAGCCTAGATTTCATAAAGTTGAGGCTTCATCAATCCCAATGACAATTCACATAAAAATTCTGATCCCATGAAATGATTGCAAGATTCCAGTAAAATATGTTTATCCTCTTGAAATTCTGTGATTAACCATTCGTTTTCACTATGCAACGATTAGAGGTCATAACTTTACAAAATATTTTAACATCCTAGTTGGTCAGACTTTGAGTAAATGAGATTCATAAATTAACTAGTAACATAGGCTATGAAAGCATAGAGAAACCACTAACGAAAAAATATTTTAAAAAAACACAATTAAATTCACTACCACTACATCACAGAGATACAAAGAAGGAATTAGCCTCACATAGTTAAGAAAATTATAGGAAGAAAAACCATGCAAAATTTCCATTACAAGAAACATAAACATGTTTAATAACCTGTATTCTCTATAATATTAGCAATCCTTTCTCTCATATGAAATTCTCTCATAACTCACAAAACAGAGCATAACTCACCCTGAAATGTTTCAACCAAGGGAGGAAGAAGACTTTCAAGAAAGCACTCAATTTCTCTTCAAACCTTACCTCCAACTGCCTCCATCTCCTCTCTATTACATAATCCCCTCCAAAAAGCCCTAAAATTTGTTCTTATAGTAAGAACCACAAATTTAACAAGCAAAATTCCATCCAAAAGTATTTTCCCTATCCGCTGGCATGGTCATGCCTAAAATTGGTGTGTTCACGCCAGAATGTTGAACAGGGCAGCAAGGTCATGCGCGACTGTGGTGTGGTCAGGTCGCATGTATGGAGGCTATTGTGTGGTCATGCTTGATTTGGCGTGGTCACACCGCTTCTTCATGATATGTGGCATGATCATGGCACTTCAAGCATGTTCAAGCCATTTCAGGTGTGGTCATATCCTAATTCCTTTTGTTTGGATTTTCTTATTCCAAATTGTTCGTATTAAATACCTGCAACTTACATAACATCAAGAGAAACCTTTCTCAAGTGCAAATTTGTGATAAACTGATGAAATAATATATGAAAGGTGGGAAGAAATAAATGTAAAATCACGTAAATTTGATGCATGCGAGGGACCAATTCAGCGAAGTCTTCATTATGTATACTAGAAAAAGCTTTGTTTACCAAAAAAAGGGATTTGAGATTCATTAAGTGGACTGGAATGGCTCGCTTAAGGCTTGACTTGCATGTGGATTGATCTAAATGCCTAATGCCTTTCCTTATTTATGTTTGAATGAAAAATATGGCTCCATTTCGTGGTGCCAAAATAGTTAACGAACAAATTATCTTGCTTGGAAAATGATCTCCAGTGGCGATGAGGCTTTGCTTCCCATTATTTAATGAAAGGTTGGTAATGACCGACAAATTAATATCATTGGAGATATATGGATCTTTAAGTGCTCCATTGCAAAGTAGCTCATGTTTATCAATGTCAAAACACCTTTGAAGCTATAAGTTAGTGACCTACTTTTGAATGGCAATTAAACTGTCCCAACATTGCACATTGGTTTGGGGTGGAACTTGTGGCCACCATGCATGAATTGCAACAGCTAGAAGGACTGCCTTCGATCAAGCTGGAATCTCTCCCTCCTACTCGGGTCGTTATATCACTGTTTCAAGCTTTAAAAACTTGTTTGGTTGTGCAACTAGATTTAGCAATTGGGCTGGTAAGCTAAAATTACATCCTAAGGAATCTTTGTTTTGATGGCGCCTTCTTCGAAATGCGGTTCCTACTATTCTTTGATTGTTCCAATAAGACATTGGTGAGGACTTTTCTATATCTGTGGATTTATCATGAAAATGGAGCATTAGACACATGTTACCTCTTCATGTAAAGTTTTAAAACTTTCCAATGTTTGTTGAGATCGGTGATTATGATTCTTACGCTTACTTGTTTCAAAGATGTTTGCATATGGCTGACTTATGATAATCTCCATTGGAAGAATTTATTGTAGTATTGTTCATCAATGTTGGAGAGTCCAGGAAAGAGAAAAATATGGATGTCCCCTTGAGACTCCGATGATATTAGCTTCAACTACTGTATTCTCCCTCGCCCTCACTTATACCTTCCATATTTAGGAGGAGTGGGATGTTGTACGACCTCATAGGTTGTCTTTCTCTCCTGAATGGTGTCCTCCCCTCATGGTTGGATAAAGGTAAATGTGAATGGGGCCTTATTACTTCTAGGTTTGCTAGTTTGGGTGTGATCATTTAGAATGAATCAAAGTCGGCTTATCTTGTCAGCCAACTGCAAATTGCTGCATTATGATAACTCTCATGTTGAGAATGAAATTATTTTATTTATTCACACTTTGGTGGAAGCATGGATGACATAAACCTTCGGGTTGGTGGTGGTGGTTGGGGTGGGGTGGGGTGGGGTGGGGAAGGTGGGGGGATTGTAATAATGTTTTGGATACCCTCAAGCACTCAGTGGAAATAACTTTTTGGAGGCAACATGGTGATCAAAGTATTCTTCCTCGCTAGCTTTTAAATGTACTTTTTTCTTATACTTCTAGAATTAACAATGGGGCATCTCATTTTTGTGCTCAATTTGCCTTACATGATAGTTATTTTGTTAAAGATTTACAATTATAGCCATCCATTGCATTTTATTATTACAGTGGGATATGAATTTTTGTGGGGATACTACTTAATACATGATTTCTTTTACTTTTTGGTGGTTTCTTTAGGCTCTTTTTGAACCCTTTATTTTTATTTAAAGTAAAATACGCACCTTTCATGGAGTTGTAAATCCAAATCTTTTCAATTTTTTTCAATTTAGCGCCATTCAACCAAATTTTTAGCCAATAAAAAACCTCAAAAGATAATGAATAAGAAACAATTCCTCTCCTAGGGGAAAGTGTCACTTGGAGTCTCTTGATTTATTCTCGCGCCTCATTCTACTCTAGTATAGCACAACTCTCAGAGTTTCGTCAGATTGTTGTTGTGCCTCCTTTTGTACTAGCATTGCACAACTTACTGAGTACTTTGACCTGTTGTTGTGTCTCCTTCTATGCCAACAATGTAAAACCTTTGGAGTTCTTTGACTTGTTACTATGTCTCCTTCCGCACTAGCATTGCACAATTCTCATAGTTTTTGTCATGTTGTTGTGCCTCCTTCTATGTTGGTGTTGTGCAACTACAGTGTTTCATTTGTGGTACTATAACACAACATCAGGGCTACTGTCCCCCAACTTCTAGGATGTTCTCGCCTAACATCTGAGTTATTGTTGCTCAAATTTTGGGCTGTCGTCACCCATGTTGTAGGCTACCATCGTCAAACTTTTGGGTTTTTATTGCCCGACCTTTGAGATATTGTTGCCCAACTTCTAGACAAATGTTGTCTAACTTTTGAGCTGTTGTTGCCGAACTTCTAAGCTGATGTGGCTTAACTTCTAGGTTGCTATTGCCCAAATTCTAGACCAATGTTGCATAAGTTTCGTATTATCTCTATCATAAAATATTTACGGGAGCAAATTTTATTAATATATTATTTTTATAATGTGAATATGAATTAAATGATCTTTATGAGTATTCATGAGAGCTAAGTTTAGTAACATGTTATATAAAAAGTTAAATTTTGTTCGTGGACTTCTAAATAAAGTCAAAATGCTCATATTATTCTAAATATTGAAAATTGAAGCTCAAGTTGATAATGTTAAAAATAAAAATATTTTATGAATTTATATCTTAAATTTTTATAAAATTCTATTTTACAATCTATTTTATTTGGATAAATAATCTATCTTTAACTTCATTAAAATCTTTTACTTCATTTTATGACGCTCTTTGATGAAATTAACTCATTTTAAATTTATAAATTATAATTTTTTTTAAATAAATCATATAATTTAAATTAAAAAAACATTTATTAGATTTTCTAAACTTTTAATTGCATTTATTTATAAAATATCATCATTTTTGACATCATTGGTTGATTTTAAATTTTTTTTTAATAGTTTAGAAATTAAATTAAACTTTTTATACTAGCTACGCTCATAATGAATCTAAATATCATAAAAAAAATATTTTTTTTCTAATTTTTAAAATTGAGCAATACTAAATTAAATATATTTTAGTACTAAAAAACAAAATTTGACTAGTGTAGAATCCCATTCGAATTTGAGCTCACAAAAACTAGTAGAAGTAAGAAAAATCCAATACACTTTTTTATTTAAATATACATACATAGCACATAATTCTTCTATATTTATATTTCAGTGTTTTTATATTCATATCGATAATATTTTGATATTTTAAATATACGTATATGATGATGTATTTTTTTAAAATGTAGCAATAATATTATTTTTTGATGTGCTTTGAAAGATTTAAATGTCATACGTGGAAATATAAAAGTTTAAATGTGAGATAAAAATACATACGAATTGAGTGTGATATATGTAAATGATTCTTTTTAATTAGTTATTCTATTTTTTTCTCTGCCAACTAAGGGGTTATGGTGTTTGGTAGCAGAGTTTTAATAGAATTTAGTTATGAACTTAACTTAAATCTATCTAAATGTCAAATAAATAAATAAATCCAACACTAAATCGAATTTATTTCAGTTCTGTTCTTTTCTTCAGTCGTTTCGTCATTTTTTAAACGTAAATCTATACTTAATAAATTCAATAGAAAGAAGAACTTATAAAATTCATGACATTGTTATTTGTGACCTTCATGTTTGCTCAGACTGATTGAATTTATCTAATTTGATAAATTCTATTTAATACAAATCCAACAACCAAACGCCTTGTAGAGTGGAGTTTGACTGCAGTAGAAGATTTACATTAATAGAATTTATAAAATCTGCACATTTATGATGTATTTGAGGTAGCTTGTGCGTTTTAAAATAAACAATTTATTTTAAAATGTGACCCCTGTATCGACTACTAGATTTTACTCACGGTCTATAGTTAATGTAAAAACCCAACTTAATCTTAAAATTAAATTCTATTAAAAGTGTGCTCCAAAAAGTTATCTCCCACTATTTTCTCCACTGTGTTTTGTCGCAAGAGCAAATAGGGCGCAGAAGAAAACCTTGTTCGATCCGACGCAATTTTCATTCCCCTTCGTTGAAAGCCATGATCGGCGTCGAGGAATCCGAGGCGCTTTTTGCTCTTCTCAACGCAGAGACCCGATCACTGGATGATATATTTTCTGAATTCAGCTCTCGGTTCCCCCGTGACGTCCATTTCAGAATATGCTGCTCAATCGCCATGCTTCTCGAGGTTGCCACCTAAACACTCTCTTTTACCGGACCTTTATCCTTTGTGGATCAGTATTGTGTTAATTTTTTTAAGCTTCCTGGGTATTAAGTTTTCCTTGAGATTTCTGGCTGACCTTATTGGCTCCAATGATGGGAAAGTTCTTTTTGTTGAAATATTAGTCTTCCCGATCTATATGTGCTACTATTATTTGAAACTAATCCTGTTCCAATTCAGCTTGATGTTTTCAGCTAAAGATAATTCTTGTCTTTTTATTATTGGAAGTGCAGTATGCTTAACTTAGCTTTAATATCCCTCGTCCAGTATGGGCATTGATGGCAGGGTATAAACAATATTTGAAGATCTTCTAGATTTGAGAATTTTTCAATTCGAATTTATTATTTTACTATGATATTTGAAGTACGTTAAAGTTGAGTTGAGCAAAAAGAGGAGAACGTCAATTAGTTTCCTCTGTTCACTTTGGTTGGAAAGGATAAAATTGGAGTTGCGGAAGTGTTTCAATATCATAGACTGTAGCAGATTACTCAGGGAGAGACTATGGTTTCCATTAAAAATGAAGGCTATATGTTATCCATTAAGTCGTACATTTTTTTATTTTATTTTATACGTTTTGGATGGTGAACCCTTTTTCATCTATTGGTACATCAAAGATGGGATTTGCTTGCCATGCAGAACAAACAAAGCATTCCACTGCTTTCCATTTTATTCCTTCTTTCAACTTTCATTGCTACTGTTATGATAATATTCTAAGAGTCAGGGAAGGAGGAGAATGACAATTCTAACCCCAATTTTATTATTGTGTTTCTCAACTTATACAATCACTATGCTTTAAATTACATCGTCGGTCTTAATCTATAGCATTTAAATTACTCATTTAATGATTTTTATCAATTGTAATGAGAAACTGACCATTCTTCAAGCTTATATTGGACCTAATGATGCTCAAACAACATCTGGGATTTAGATTCTATTTTCACCCATTTATCACACCAATCAAAACTGTCAAATGGAATCTAAATATCATCATCAAACCATGCCATTTGATAGACTATATATATTGAAAATTGTAATTATATCATGCAAGAAAGGCAATCCATGGGGAAAAAAATGATGCATCTGATGTATGATCAAATGAACTCAAAATTTTTTGAAATTGTGCATGCCCTGATTTTAATGATGTTAAAGAGAGAATTTTATCTTAGTTGGTTTGTACATGCCCAAGAAAAGGTACAAAATGCGCCATTGAATGAGTAGATTAAATTAATGTCAGAGGATTAGGAATTAAAATGTATTCAAAATGTTTGTAAAACTATTTTTATCATGCACATGTATTTTTTATGCCAATATCATGTACTGAAGCCATCTTCAGAGTTGCTTTTGTTGTTATCAACTCGCGCATGTATATTCCCACCAACATTTTTAAAAATTTTTGTAGTAGTTGAAACATTCACAAACCTTAAAAAACTCTTAAAGTTGCAGTAAACTTTTAACTATTTCTCATCTAAATGAAGTATGTTTAGTTTCCCTCCATTGCTAGGTTGTAGATTATTGATATTATAAGCAAGGAATACTCATGTTAAGGTGAACAGTGAGTTTTTTTTTTTTTTTAAATTTGGGATATTTTCTTTTAAGATGGAAAAAGCATGGAGTGGCTTTTCCTTGATTCAGTTTCTCAAAATTGTTTCTAATCTATTACTCATCTGTAACCGGAATCACTTTCACTATAAGCTTGCTAATTTTTATGCTTTATTATTTGTTGCATTAAGGGTTCCAGTTGTTTGTTTTCTAATTGTTCGATATTTTTTTTTGGAAATTTGCTTTCTATCTATCATATAAAAATATTATTTTGGTAGTGCAGATCCATTCTTTTTATGGTTTCTTCAACTTTCATCATATTTTCCATGTTTCAGGACAAGAAGCTGCTTGTAACTAGTCAGCGTTTGGTTTCCTTCGGCATCCTACATCAGACATATTCCTCTCAACCAATTTCTTCCAATCCATTTATATCTTTGCTTATAGACGTGAGTATTACAAATACTCTTAAACTCGTTTCATATTTGATTTGGATAGCATTATAAATCTTGTCTTTTTCTCACCTCAAGTTAAGCTTTTGGTAACGAGACCATTACAAATTGTTGTTTAAATTTTGAATGAGAATTCTTTTCATTGTCTTGGTTCAATTTATTGAGTTATGAAAGTGTAGCTAGCTGTTGAGGAAAGAACATTTTGAACCCCAAGCTTCTAATAGCCTAGTGGTATTGTTGCCTGTAAATAAGAGTTGTAATTTCCAGCTTCATACTATTGAAAGAATTAACTTTATGATTTAGACTGGCTGGACTGGCTGAGAAAAGAGATGCTTTTGCATATTCATTTATTTTAGCTTTGAGGGAATCATGAGATTGACATTTGCAAAGCTAAATGCAGCAATATTATTTTCAAGTGTAAATAGATCATGCTATCACCGCAAAAACATGTCTTTTACATCACTATATTTGATTCAAAGCTATGCAAAATATTCATACAATGAGATGGAGCTTACAGTGTATTCATACAGAAAATAAAATCATGTGTTTTGGACAAATGTAATGAAAGAAAAATGGAACTGCAATATAGTTTGATCTTGTAGGTAGAAAGAAATGTGTGAAAAATTAGACTTAGACTGGTTTTGTTTCGATTCTAATGAGTATAATGTTGGGGACAATTTATGTTTATGAAGTGCTTTGGGCAACATATATTTTATGGTGAGTAGTAACTAGTAAGATCTTTGGGTTCAATAAGCTTCCAAAACATTTGAGGGAGCTATGTTTTAAAATGATTTGAAGTCATTCAAAGGGCATTGACTTGAGATTCAGTAAGAGCTTTTAAGATTCACAGAAATGATGGATTTTAGGCTGCAAAAAATGAGCTTCTTCTTCTTATTTTGTGAAGACAGCAGCAAATTTCAAATATTTTGATGAGCTACATTATATCCAGTATTTTGTTCAGCTCTAGCCCAAACGTTGTTGCACATTGATTTTGTTATGCTGCCATTTGAAGAACATTTAAAGGGCATTGACTTAATTTTGTTATAGTGAAAGTGATTTTGTTGTGCTGCCATTTCAAGAATAAATAAATCATGCTATCACTGCAAAAGCATGTCTTTTACATCACTATATTTGCTTCAAAGTTATGCAAAATATTCATACAATGTGATAGAGCTTACAATGTATTCATGCAGAAAATAAAATCATGTTTTTGGACAAATGTAATGAGAGAAAAATGGAACTGCAACATAGTTTGATCATATAGGTCGAAAGAAATGTGAAAAATTTTTGGTTTTTTTTCGATCCTAATGAATATGAAGTTGGGAACAATTTATGTTTATGAAGCGATGTGGGCAACTTACATTTTAGACTTAGATTGGTTTTGGGTTCAATAAGCTTATGTTTTAAAATAATTTGAAGTCATTCAGAGGGCATTGACTTGAGATTCAGTAAGAGCTTCTAAGATTCACAGAAATGATGGTTTTAGGCTGCAAAAAATGAGCTTCTTCTTCTTATTTTGTGAAGACAGCAGCAACTTTTTCAAATATTTCATTAGCTACATCATATCTAGTATTTTGTTCAGCTCTATTAAATGTTTAGGTTGCGTCCATCGTAATTTGAAGAACACCATTTTCAATCAAGGAAACAATCTCTTTGCAATTTATGACTTATAACACCAGTTTGAATCAAGGAAACAATCTCTTTGCAATTTATGATGTATCGGTGCATACTTCAACTCCTTAGTGCGCCTTGTATTAGTTGGACTCTTTATTCGGCATCTTAAGCATGATTATGAAAATTCCCTTTTCTGGTGAGCTCCAAACGATTTGAGCTACATATAATCTTCATCTCCAATATGAACCTTCATAAGTTTTTATTTGATTGTGAACTCAACTAGTGCTTAGCTACTAGAAATATTATATTCTTTTTGGGTTTTCATTTTGTAACTAGTTCACAGATGACCATTATTGTTTATGTACCAATGCTAAATATTTTGATCAGGATATCACTCAATATGTTCATCATCTAGATAAGTAAACTAAAAAAATCCTTTGGTGTACAAATGATGTATAGAAACATAATGTTTAATCAATACAAAGTAAATCTTGAAGCAGTTATCTTGCTTTTTGACATCTAAAACTTAGTTTCGGGTAAGTTGTACTCAATTCCTTCGAGTTACAAGTGTTATTTTTGTTGATAAACATTTTTTTTAACAACTCTCACTTTTATCCTTTCTTTTTTCTTAGATTGCTGTAGATCTATACAATTTTGTTACCACTATTAAACTAAAATGTTAAGAAATTCCTTATAGATTTGAAGTCTATTACTTTTATTTCACCAACTTAGCATAAGCACATGCTACTGGTGGCAGTACCTTCACCGGATTTTTGATTGAATCTTCTCTATTCCTTTTCTTATGGTCAATCTTAGGGGATGTGTGGTGCAACAAATAGTCTGTTTATAACTTCTTGATGTCTATTTGCTCACCACTTCCACCCTATTCATAGGTGTGAAAGATTTTTAGCCGCAAACCTCATTGAGTTGCATTTACATGACAATTAAGTTTCTCCCTTGACTGAACCTATAAATTTTCCAATTGAAGTTCCTTATGAAGAAACTAGATAAACAATGCATGTTTCCTTTCTGGAAAAATGCATCAAGAAGAGTGTAAGGACTTGTCCCACATGCTGGGCAAAATTTTCAACGAGCCAATGCAGATAGATCAGGCTTCTAGCATATATTATCTACCAGTGAATATACATAATCAGCCATTTCAATATGTTAAACATAGCTTATAAAATTACCTTACCGAGGACCTTGGATGCACACCCACTTTGTTTATAATACTACCATTGTTGCATTGCCTTCCTGCGTGACTATTCCAGTGGTTCATTGGGGACAATGATTCCAACATATGACTAGGCACTGACCAATTGTGCCCCAAGGGAATTGCCTCTTTTGTCATCAAGTTCTCCTGTGAGATGAAGACGCTAGTGCCATGCCATGCCCCTTTGGTGGGGGCAACAAGGCTCTTTTGCTGTCCCATGTTTACCTGGATAGGCCTTTTTTTCTTGCCCTTTTTGTAATGGGAACTAGGTTACCCTCTTGTATATCTTTGAGGGACCTCATATCCTCATGTTGCGGCAGTTCTTCACCTCTCTTCAAATATCTGACACGGTCATGCAATTATATAATATTATATAATATGCACCGAGCATGCAGGTGCTGCCTAGCTGTGCATCCTGGAAGTGGATATTTTCCACATTTTCAATTGCTGTCAGTGCCTGATGTCAGTAATGTATAAAAGGATCAACGCTTGCCACATACAAGCATACTTTTCGTTGTGCTGGATGCTGCGTGTCCACTTGATTGCACATCAAAAGTATACTCCAGCAGGCAATTTCTTGCTTGCCCCTTGAAACCAACATGCATGCTTGGCCTCCTGCATTTTTTGCACCTAACTTTGTTGCGCATACAGATTACATGACCTTGCATTACTACCGTTACACTTTTCGTACCTAGCCTCAGTAGCTTGGTCATGCACAACGTAGACGCTCTTGCATTTATGCATGCATCCTGCGCAGGATGCCCATGCACTTGGTCATATTTGCATCAGATGCATTAATTACATTAGTTTGTCGAAGTGCTTAGTTATGTCTTGATGTGAGTCTGTGTGCAATCAACAGTGATGATGCAAATCTTATTGAAAACTGTCTAGTTTTACCACTGCCACTTGCATTGACAATGTCTAAATCTGGTAGTGGGTGAAAGTCACCACCCATTGTCTAAAGCTGGTAGGGGGTGAAAGTCACCACCCACTGTCTTCAACTGAACTCAATTTACTCGTTTAATTTTTGTGCAGTAGCCATATTAGGTATTTTTACTCCCTATTTCTAATTTTATATTTTCTTGTCTTGAACATTCTTAGCAGGCTGCTTGTGATGATTCATCTGAAAAGGTTGAATTGGCATTTATTCAGCAGATGCTTGGATTTGCATTATCAAGCAATAACAAGGAGGTATACAACATTCATATGTTTCACTTTCTTATGTTTTGCTTTAAGGCAAGTGCCCTTATTTTATTTTCAAGGACAAGCTTGTTTGCTAGATTTATAATTTTATATTTGTTGCGATCGATGCCAAGTGATCTACTGTTTTAATTTAGTTACACTTTGCCTTTGCCCTTTTGGAAATTTTTATCTTTCATCGGCTTTGAGAAAAAGTTCAGAGTGATGTGATTCTGAATATTTCTATGTTAACCGTTTTAGTTCTAGTTATTTTAGTCCTTTGACTTTGCAAATATGATTCAAAATAGTATCTATGCTAGATTATATTGGATTAGATCTGAGTCATGGGCCTAAAATTGAATAAACTAGATAGTCGGGATTAAAATCGTCCTTCATAAATAGTTTATGGGCTATTTTGATTTTTTGTTAACTGTCTTTCTTCAAAAGTTTCTTACCGTTGATGTTATGATTAAGTTATCCTTCAGCTCAATCTTTTGTTTTGTACCTAATCATGACAAAAATTGATGAATCTACCATTGACAAAAGTAATTTAGCAATTGAAGCTACTTATAACAAAAACTTTTCCCTTAATTTTGGTAAATTAATTATCTAGATATTTAGTTAATTCCAATGCTTATGGTTTATTGATACAACTTTTGCTTGAACTTGTCTTTTGAATATAAATTTGGTTGTTTTATGGACTATTTTGTGTTTTTGTAGAGTATTTTAATTGTTGGATCCAAATCTGTATTAGCAATACTTGGATCCCACTTAAAGGACCAATGATATCTCAATGAAGCTAAGTCGAGAAAAAAGAAAAGAGGAGAGAGGGAGTGGGAGAGGGAGAGGGAGAGCGAGGGAGGGAGGGGGGTGGGGGGAGAGAGAGAGAGCTTTGAAGGATCTTATTTCTTCATGCAATAAGCTCAGACACCATGTATGCCTTTACTTGTCTTGTGCAAAAATGACTCATTTATAGATTTTGTTGGCATTAGAAGAGAGACAATATTTTAATTTGGTAAAATAAGTGAAGAAATAAATACATAATATGACTCTTATAGATGTGTGAATATATTAATCAGAGTCCCAATGGATACATCTCGATCGCCATTGCCTTTGGTGGGTCTGTCAAAGGCTTTGCTAGCTGAATGGATGTAGTATTCATCTTCGGATAAGTGGGTTTTGCTTCTTGGATGGGTGCCTTTGGAGTTGGGCGAGTGCTTTTGAATTTGATTTGACTGGTTCCTGAGCTCGCATAGTGCCTTCAGATTAGGTCAGGTGCAATCTAAGTGGCCGTTGCTTTGTTGGGTGAGTGCCCACTTGGGCGAGAGCCTTTTCAGTTGGGCAAGTGCCCTCTTGGGAGCGTGCCATTTGGAGCAATGTGCTGTGATTTTTGAGGAGTTCACATGATTTTCTTGACTTTACCTCCAAATTTATATTTGAGGATACATTTAATTCTTTAGATTTTTTTTTATCTCCGTAGAATGCCTTGCAAAGAGCACAAGAAAAACTTGGTGATTAGTTTATTATTTTTATAGATCAATAAAAGTGACAACAGAGAATTTTTATATACTGTTTTATTCTTGCTTTTGAAGTGATGATCCCATTAACTACTTTCATAATGATGTTTTTTGTGATCTCTAATTTGCCAGTGGCCACGGTCTTCTATAAATACTGCTGGGTCTCTCCAAGGCTTATTTGTCGGCCTTCTCCTATTTTCATTAGGGTGAAAGGTTTTGTAAAGTAACAATGTTTAAGTGGGAGATGAAGAGTAGAGGTTGAGTGAACATATTGAAAGAGCATAAATGTTAGTAAATGGGTAGCATGAGTAGAATGGAGATGGATTTTGTTCTCGATCCATATCAAAGATCCCTCGTCTCAATATTCGTTGACCATCCTACGTCAAGGGCTCATGCGACTAGTCAAGCCACCGATGTGGCGGCTCTTACTTGGGTAATTTCATCTAATGAAAAGTAAAATAATTTAACAGGGAAAACATTTCAATTCATGCAAGGTTATATTTTTCTTAATAGGTCAGACTAACTGGCATCTTGGACCTTTTGTTGGGGAGAGCTGAGAAACATCAAATCTCTTAAAGGTATAGTTGCTTAGTTGCCTCCGTTAGAAAGGGTTATTGCAGGGAGCCTTCGTTTTAGATTTTTAAGATGAAGAGTTGTAAAATAAAGAATAATATGATCCAACATCGTAGAATTAGATGGGGGTACTTAAAAGACGCGAATAAAATTATTTTTTTGAGTAAAATTCAAGATATAAATATTTGTGATATTCATGAAGAAGCAAATGCTATATGAGATAAAGTAACAAATACTATTAAACAAGTGACAAAAGATGTACTTGGAGAATCAAAATAAAATGTTTCTATAAATAAAAATAGTTGGTGGTGGAATAATAATGTGCAAGAAAAGATAAAATATAAGAAGTTATGTTATAAAAATTGTTTTAAATGTAAAAACGTAGAGAACTGAGAAAAATATAAAACGACCGTGAGGAAGTCTAAAAGAATAATCATGAGAGCTAAAAATTCTGCTTTTAATGATCTTTATAACAGGTTAGATACTAAGGAGGGTGAAAAATATATGTATAAACTAGCCAAACAAAGAGAAGAAAAACAAAGATTTAACTAAAGTAAAGTGTATTAAAGATGAAAATAAAAAAGTGCTTTTCTTAGAAAAAGATATTCAAGATAGGTGGGTGAGTTATTTTGATAAACCTTTTAATGAAGATAATATCGTTAATAATAATATAACGTTTCATTTCTACCGTCGTATTAGTAGAAAAGATGTTGATGATGCTTTAAAGAACCAAGGGTGAAAAGTTTGTAGGACCTGATGATATCCCAATTGAAGTGTGGAAATGTTTATGTGATTTGGGAATTTCTTGGCTTACCAAACTTTTTAATATTATTTTAAAAACTAAAAAGATGCCGGAGGAGTGGAGGAAGAGTATTTTGGTCCCCATTTTTAAGAATAAAGGGGATGCACAAAAGTGTACAAATTATAGAGGAATTAAATTGATGTGTCATACCTTAAAATTATAGGATATGATAATTGAACATAGGTTAAGACGTATTACCAAGATTTCTCATAATCAATTTGGATTTATGCCGGGCAGGTCTACGATGAAAGCTATACATTTATTAAGAGGTTTGATGGAGAAGTTTAGAGATAATAAGGAAGATCTACATTTGATTTTTATTGATTTAGAAAAAGCTTACGATAAGGTTCCAAGAGATGTTCTTTGTAGATTCCTTGAGAAGAAAGGTGTTGATATGATTTATATTCAAGTCATTAGAGATATGCATGCTAGAGCTGTTACATGTGTTTGAACTGATGGAGGATTGACCCAATATTTTACTATTTCTGTTGGTTTACATCCGGGATCGTATTTAAGCCCATATCTTTTTGCTTTATTTATGGATGGTCTTACTAGACATTTACAAGAGGATGTACCTTGGTGTATGCTTTTTGCTCATGATATCCTCCTCGTGGATAAGACGAGAGAAAAAGCCCAGGAAAAATTTGAATTATGGAGGTCTACTATTGAGTCCAAAGGTCTTCGTTTAAGTAGAACTAAAACTGAATACATGGAATGTATTTTTAGTAATAGTAGCTCTAGTGATAGAAGTGTAATTTTGGGTGATCAGATTATTAAAAGGTGTGAACGATTTAGATATCTAGGATCTATTGTACAAAGCGATGGTGATATAGATGATGATGTTAATAGTGGAAAACAGGTTGATTGGTTGAAGCGGAAGAATGCGTCCGACCTAGTGATAGAAAAGTTCCGCTTAGCTTGAAAGGAACATTTTATAAGATGTTGGTGAGACCTGCAATGCTCTATGATGCTGAATGTTGGCCTTTAAAAGAGAAGCATAATACTAAGTTAAGTGTTGCCGAGTTGAGAATGATTAGGTGGATGAGTGGCTTTACACTTAGAGACAAAATCCGAAATATTCGTAATAGGGTTGGTGTTGCACCAGTGACAAACGAAATTAGAGAGAGTCGCCTTATATGGTTTGGTCACATTAAACGTCGACAACCTGATGATCCGATTAGGAGAGTAGATGTTTTAGATTCAACTTATGTTAAGAAAGGTAGAGGTAGACCTAGGAAGGCTTGGGTTTATTGCATAAAAATTGATCTTAATTTATTAAAATTAAATGAAAATTTGGCACTAAATAGGATGCAATGGAGAAAAAGGATTCATGTAGTCGACCCACTTAGTGGGATTAAGTGTTTGTTGTTGGAGCTTTGTGGTTATCAATTAGAAGATTAAGTGAACACATTTCTCATAGGTTTGACATCTTTCTCCCATCCATGAATGAAAGATTTGTGGTTAAGGCTTTGGGTCTATCTGGGACATATGCAATTTATTGAATAATCTGCTGCGGATAAGCTGACTGGCTGTTTTGGGCAGCTGCTTGATAACAATTGATTTGCAGCTGTGTTGTGAGATATGTACTTCCTGGCTTAGAAATGAAACACAAAGAACACAAGCAAACGCAGATCGTTTACGTGGTTCGATCCAACTAGATCTACGTCCACGGGAGGGAATCAATCAAATAGTTCACTAAGACAATAAAGAAGAATTACAAGGCTTCTACACCATTGAGGAATAAGCTTTCATCTCAAGATCTTTCTCTCGAATCACCTCGACCCAAGATCTCAAAGATCTACCCCCTCAATCCTTGAAGCCTCTCACTTTCTTCTTTACTTCTTTCTAGTTCTCACATTTCTTAGTTCTTCTCACCGCACCCCCTCTACAAGCCTCGCGCTCTCTCTATTTATACAAAGCAATAGAGTGGTAGGTGGGAGGTAGGTGAGTGGTAGGTGAGCGGTAGGTGAGCGGTATGTGAGATTTACACTAGTGTGCCATTGTCTTAGCCCAAGTAATTGGGAGTCATTAACAACAATTCTCCCCCACGACTTCCAATTACAAAACTGCATAATGATGATTCCCTCCTCGGTTGCACAAAACCAACTTGTTGCCTTCAGCTCGCCGAACTCCCCGCAAACCTTTCTCTGCGAATCGTGAACTGTGCTCGACCAAGCTTCTCTGTTCACAAGGCTGACGAACCACACAACAGCCTTCTTTTCTGGCGTGTGAGCCAACTGCATTGATGTTCCTTCCTTCGCGAACTCCTCCTGTCGTTACTCGATTGGTGAACTTCCTACTGGGTTCGCGACTCCTTCGTGAACTCGCCAGGCGTCACGGAAAGAATCCAGTGCCGCGCAAACCGCAGCTCGTAACCTCCTCTGTGAAATCTCCTTCGCAAAGCCCTTGCCGAACTCATCTTCTTGCTTGCTGGCCGTGAACAACTTCACGCGGACACCTCTAGCCAAGAAGTATGGATCTTCCCATAGACAACGCCAATTGTTATGGGAAATGGAACTTGGCTAGATGAAATCACAAAGAACAAAAGCAAGCGAGAACACAAAACGATTTCCGTGGTTCGGTCCTTTGGACTTACATCCACGGGAGGGAATCAATCAAATAGTTCACTAAGACAATAAAGAAGAATTACAAGGCTTCTACACCATTGAGGAATAAAGCTCTCATCTCCAAATCTTTCTCTCGAATCACCTCGACCCAAGATCTCAAAGATCTACCCCCTCAATTCTTGAAGCTTCTCCCCTTCTTCTCTACTTCTTCCTAGTTCTCACATTTCTTGGTTCTTCTCACCACACCCCCTCTATAAGCCTCACACCCTCTCTGTTTATACAAAGCAAGAGAGTGGTAGGTGGGAGGTAGGTGAGTGGTAGGTGAGCGATAGGTGAGCGGTAGGTGAGATTTACACTAGTGTGCCATTGTCATAGCCCAAGTAATTGAGTCATTAACAACAAGCTGTTTGTGGATAAATGATCATTCATCCACTATTAAGTAGTGTTGTTTGCAACATAACTGTCTTGACAATATATTTGATACTAGAGAAGCAACGAACTCATATGGAACGGTAAAAAAAAAGAAGCAGCCATCACTTAACAATGAGTATGAAGATTGATATAAAAAAGGAAAAAAATATTAAAATACAATTAGAATTATGATAATATTAATTTTAAAATTTAGACGGTGCAAGTCACGAGCTACACTTCCTCCAGGGATACCATCCAACCCCGATCTCTATCGGCAGTGGAATCTGCCGGATTATCTCCCCACCAAAAGAACACTTCTTTGTGATGCTCCGCGGGCAACTGTAAAGCTGTCTACCGTAGCTTTGTGCCTGACATGATGTTAGTAAGGAAGTCTGTAGTCGACAGTGACAGAGTACACGTCGGGAGGTCCGTGAAATCCTAGAACTCATCTTTCTTGAAAGATACAGGGGAAAACTTATTAATGTCAGAAAATTAAATAAAGAAAATGTACAAGAAAGTGGAAATAAACGAAACTAGATTGAATAAATAAGCATAGATTGATAGAAAAAAATGCAGGTGTGATGTCTCAGAGAACTGACTGCACCAACCAACGAGTCTGTCACTACAAGAAGACAAAAGACCTTGTAAAAAATGAGTTCTTGGTTGCTTTTAACCCACGTAAAACTAACATCCTGTGCCACATGTGCATATCACCAAAAAAGACCATCCAGTAGGTTCTCATAAACAATCACCAACACTAAACAGTAGAGTGAGACACGCACCCAAGTCCAAAAACCATCACCAGCACCCAACATCTAGCGCCAACACCCTACAGTAGAGAAATACACACACCCAAGTCCAACCACCATCACCAACACCCAACAACTCGCATCAACCCTAAACAATAGAGACACACATCCAAGTCCAACCTCCACCAAAAAAACTATCCAGAAGAACCTCATAAATTGATGCACTGAAAAGAAGAGAGGAACTTCTTCATTAGGACTTCACATGTAACACTATCCAACAACGATCAGCAGGCCATCCAGAAGAACCTAAAAGGTCAAAAGTTTCACGTGGACCTTACAAGTTCTCAAAAAAAAAAAAAGA
Source organism: Papilionanthe hookeriana x Papilionanthe teres (assembly GCA_022702705.1). Classification (NCBI taxonomy): domain Eukaryota; kingdom Viridiplantae; phylum Streptophyta; class Magnoliopsida; order Asparagales; family Orchidaceae; genus Papilionanthe; species Papilionanthe hookeriana x Papilionanthe teres. The sequence continues at coordinate 31,935,301 of CM040427.1, forward strand.
AAAAAAACAAATAATACTCAAAAGGAAAAGAAACAATGTCAAACATTTGAAAAATGCAAAATCAAAAATTTCCACTAAACAAGTGATATACAATAAACATAGAGTTTATAAAATAGCTTGGAGAAAACTAGTAGGCATCATAAATATTAAGATATGATATTCATCTCTTAAGAAGTATATGATATGCATCTCAAAAAAAAAAAAGCATGAATATGCATATCTTAAAAAGAGCTTGTATATATGCATTAAGATTTGATACGCATCTCTAAAAAATTTGTAAGATCTGATATGCATCTCTTAAAAGAGAGCTTGTAGAAAACTACCATCCAATGTGTTTTACCATAAATCACAAAAAGTGAAACACCAACAGTTCAATTTTTATAAATGTTAAGGCTTAATATGATGGTGCTAAGCAATGTTGTACACATATACCTATTATGTTGAAAAGATGCAACAATTGTTCGTGAAAGAGGTAATATGTTTTTTTCATGCTTTTGGAAATGATGGTGGATGCGAACCAACAGTAAAGCTAAATCTTTTCAGTATGGAAGAAACTAGTAAGTCACAGTATGGAAGATGATCATACTACTGAAATAGTTCTATACCACGATCAAGCACAGGCAAAATAGAATATGAATAGTTCTGTAATATAATGTATTCTTCATCCTTCTCCCCATTCTGGTAATGTTTCCTCCTTGGCTACCCCTCTCTCATCTTTTGCTTCCTTCACATTACAAAAGAGGGAGGGGAGAACACTTTAATGTAATGTAATTCCATGCCACTTCACATTGCATATGATTGTAAATATCCCCTATAGCAGTTGAAATAGATCTAAACTCGATGTTAATTCATTGCATGATATTTAACCGATCTTGCCATATGCATCCATCAGAGAGAACAAAGCATGGTGACATGGCTCCTCCAACTCAACAAACACATAAAACATACGTTATGCAAACTCATTCAAAATGCCAAAAAATCGCAAATAAGGGAATAAGCTGCTCTATACAGCCATAGGAATGCGTAACAGAGCACAAAGAATTGCATAAACATAAGTACAAACCTATCAAATTCCAAATCAGAGAGCTAAAAGAACCATTACGAAAGCCATTCCATCGACGGTTAAACGGACGATATACTTACAGATCTCAGTTACGAGAAATCGGTGGGAGGAAGTAAAGAAGGGGTAAGAGAAGCGTGATACCGTAGATGAGAGGAGATGGAGCGAGGAGAAGTGCGATAGGACAAGGGAGAGGAGAAGCACGATAGGCCAGACAAGACGAGAAAGGAGGGCATCGGGGTAATGTAGTGCGAATGAACGCAGGCCGCAGGGTCAATCCTGCGTCCGTGTTTATTCAATAACCCGAAACCTCAGATCCGAAGATGCAGCCCTGATGCGGTTACCAAACGAGACGTTAGCATTTTCAAAATGCCGCCCGCGGCAATAAGTTGCCCCAAACGGGCCCTTTTTAGTTCTCCTTGATATTTTTTGAGTAGAGTGTTTTTATTTCATGACATATTCATGAATAAAGTAGGTATGATTTCCAGTAAAGTAGCAAGGAGATAATGAGGGGGTTAGGTTGCTAAAATTAATGGATAGGGTGATTGAGGCAAGTTCAAGTGTTGAGGCTTGAGCGTAAATTATCCCTAATTTTTATCCCTTTCGGGATTCCAATTAACTTGTGATGCTACTCCCCTAATAGCTTTTGATATTTGCAGCTTTGTTTCACCTATCCATTGTAGAGTTTGGTGGTTGAGATTGTTGAGTTGAAGTCTTCCTTGACTTCCTTACGAGAACTTGTGCGTGCTCTTGAGTTGAAGACCATTTTCGACACATAACTGTTTGAAATTTTTTGTGGGAAACAACTTCACCATCAATAGCTGAAAAATCAAAATCAACACATTTTTGTGCATGCAACTACAACATTTGTTGAGATACAAGAAAGCTGACCTGTCCTCGATAGGGTTAAATCTCTTCCTTGTTTCATGAATCATGGACATCAAGGAACTCATAAATCCCTGGTATTAGGGGGCGATAAGGAGTCTTCTCTCTTATAGGGGACATCCTATTTAGATTTTTTTAAAGAAGATGATGGTTTCATGGCTCCAGCATATATCAACTTTATGTTATGATGGAGGAATGCTTTTTTCTTACATCATCATCAATTTTCAAAGTACGTCGAAGATATGGCTTCATTGTTAACTTCTTTTTATGCAACTTCAGTGTTCGCTTCTAAGCTATGCAGCACAGACATGGATACGAACTGATTTGCCGACACAACATAATTGAAAAAAAATAGGATACCACACGTTCTGGGCATGTTTTATATTTAATAAACTATTAATTTTAAATATATATTTTTCATTATCTTTACTATCGACATTATAAAACCAAGTATGCAAAAATAAAATATAATTTTATAAATTAAAAATGTATTATGTAATCTCATGCTTACTAAACCAATTTTCAAAATTAGACAATATATTTTAAAGGAATTCTTCCAACATTTCTACTAAAATTTAAAATATTCTATAATTACATCTTAATCAATTAATAAATTAAAACTTAACTTTTAGAATTAGAATAAATATATATATTTATAACCATTAACTCAATAAAAAGTAAAGAAAATACAAATAATCACTTACAAAACTAGGATAGATTTGACTTCACTTGGCTTTGACGAATAGAAGCATTCACACGAGCATCTCAAAGTTTGCATGGTATTTGAATCGGCTTCAACAAACATGTTTGACTTCAACAAATATGTTTGACTTCTGCTCAGGTTGCAACAACGAAGCTCATGGCTTCAACTTTAGCGAGTGTAGGTTCGACTTCGATGAACAAAATGGAACTCCAATGCTCGGCTTACACAAATGCCGGGTGGATCTTTAATGTTTGGCTTCGACAAACAAAGAGGGAACTGTTAATACTCGACTTCGACGAATATTGGATGTATCTTCGATGTTTGATTTTAATGAATGTTAGAGGGAGCTTCGAAATGATGAGAGAGGAGACAATTTTGACTATGCGATATATTAGGTTACATGTATATTTATGTGTCCCATTTTTTGTCAAATCATGTTGAGGCCTTGTTCGATACGGTGCCAAGGTGTGTCTTGGACATGTACGTGTCCAAAAAAAATTTAGACATACATTTTGTAGTGTCGAGTAAGTGTTGGGGTGCGTCAGAGCCATGTCGTGTCCGATTTGTGTTCGACGCGAGTACGATACATAGCCCTTAAGCCACATCTCGTGCACCTCTTTACAAAGCTTCTATCCCACTTCTTAAATGACATCATCAATGATACCTTTATGAATCTTCAATGCTTACTACTCTGCCATTATTATCATTTGGGCTCAATCAGAACTCCATTCTATCGGGCCCTAGGTGTTTATGTGATGTCAGCTTCTTCATAAGTCTTAGGGTTTACGTTTTAGCCCAATTGGAATCAGTTTGACGAAGTGCTCATTAAAAATTATCAATAAGGGCTAGACTATGATCAAGCTCAGTAGGAAAAGTGAATTGTCTTCAGAATTACTGGTGAAGAATGCATAGTGCTAAACATGTCATGCAAAGATTAACCAATTTACTTCAGTCTACACAGACTTTTATTAAAGCTTGCAACCTAAAGTTCAGGTTTTTCTCGTAGTCAAGGAAGGACATCTTTATCACAAGCTTGAAGACATAATTCTGATCATCATGAAGAGATACAAGCAACTCAGTTCTTTTAAAAGATACATTATTCACATAGGTAAATAACATTTTGACTTTTCATTCAGCTTCATCACTTAAGGTATCATGAACAGATACGAGCAACTCAATTCTCTAAAAGATACATTATTCACATAGGTAAATAACATTTTGACTTTTCATCCAGCTTCATCACTTAAGGTAGCCACTTCCTCTGCATCTTCACAGACGAACATAATGCCCACTCAATTTTTATGACTTTGTTGCCTAAACTAGTTGTCCCCACACAAAGAATAGCGATGCTTGTGTCTGTTTACATCTCTTTACTGGTAAAAACTTGTCACCCACAACTCTTTTACAACTTTTTTAGTTGAGTTCCTTTCAACTCAGCAAACAACACAGATGACTACTTCTTAGTTGGTCACACTACTCGCCTTACCTTGGTATTTGCTATCTTGTATATGTCGCTTCTTTTCATCTTGTTAATCAATTAATTTATTATCCGAGAGCTATTTTTTTAATAAAGCATAATAGTCTTGAATAAAAATTTTAATTAATCTCTAATCAATTTAATTATTTAGGTATTTAAAAATTATTTCAAACCTTATTACAAGTTTAAAGTTTAAACTCAAATTAAATATTTATAGTTTTATTATGCAATAAATACCACTTAATACCTTAATCAATTTCTTGTTTGACTAATTAGTCAACTTTATTGACACTATTAGATAGACATGTTTTTAATGATATGAAAATGCTGTTTAGGCAAGTAAACTTTGGGGTGGTTGCAAATTTACAAAAGTGATTGTAAAGCTGTGACAGAGAAAATAATTTTTTGGAAAGCTACGATGAGAATTATAAATATATATTTTTTCCAAAAAATCAAACAATGATTTTCTTATAGCCATCTCACTTTAACTAAGGTTGAAAAAAGCTTTTTCTCATCACAAAAATTTCTAGAAGGCTGCAAGAAAGCAGTTCTCCAAATCGAGCTGTGGTGGCGGTTTAAAACGCAAGGATTCAGAAAACTATCCCAAATAGACTCTAAGTTGCCAAACATGATTTCTTTTAAGTACTTGAAAAATGATGGAGCAAAAGTTTCTCCTCTCTTTTTAGAATCTCCTCACCCTTGTGGCAATTAAATGCAAAGTTGTATTAACGGTATTGCAGTTTTAAAGGACCTTTGCTAAACTTGAGGAGAAGAAGAAAAGGAAAAGAAATTGACTTGGGCCAAAATCTCGGAGCAAGGAAAAGAAAATGTCTGAGGAAGGCGTGATACTTTGAAACATTCAAAATCGTCTATCTATAGGCCATAAAAACCAAATCAAGATCTTGCTTGTTGCCCAACGGGCCAAAAACCGTTGAATAAGAAACAACTGCATGGTTATGTAGCTGTCTCGTAGCTTTACGCTAGCTATAAATAGTTGGTAGATGCTAGCTACACAACACATGACTGCATGCTGGTTACCGGTTGCATTGCACATCATCACAGTGGTTGGGGAATTTGCCCAGAATGTGTGCAATATCCAATTGGCTCTTTTAAGGTTGTGGTTGGTTGCAGACTGGTTCTTCATCTTTGGTAAATGCTTATGCTAGTGCTAGTCTCGGGTTCAAATCTTTCTGAGTCATTGGACTGATCGTAGGAGGGCCTGCTTGATGGCTGATCTTATATCAGCGTGCTGACCTCTTATTTTGCTGATTGAATGCAAGGTATGTTATTGGGCTTGAAATGGCCTATCAACTTAATTCAATCAGCGGTTAAGTACCTGTTTTGACTTGGTACCCTTCTTAGGAGAACGCAGAGATTAAATGTAGGTTGTTTCCATTTTAACTTGGATAGCTAGAATCATGGAAACCACCTCAATTTGCTTCCTTCTAACATCATTAAAACTAGTAGCTTTACTTCCCACACATTTATAATATAATCTGATTATCTATTATTTGATAAAAAATTTTTTGAAGGATGTTTCAACATTTTAACAACTGTGATGTTCATAGAGTAGCCTCTCTCAAATGTCTTAAAGTTTAACTGGTTGTTCACGTGTGAAATAAATGGGCAAACTTTTTTGTGGGTTTTTCGTCCTCATTTGTTGTTCACATTTATTGAACTCTTAAATCACTTTAGTACAATTGAAACTTGTTTCATAATTCATTTTGTAGATGAAAAATAAATGTTATACTTTTTCTGATATTTATAGGTGTGGTTGACTTGTAAGCATTTTAAAGTGCTAGCTCCTTGAAAAATGAATGAACTTCACTGCATAAATGTCCTTGCTGAATCTCAAATGATTATTTACCATAGTAGCGATTTTTAATCTTCTCACATAGTATCTTTGGGGTACAAATATTTGTACTGTGGTGAGGGTTCTGGTTCAGTACAGCTGTGGTTATGAATGAAGCTGCTTTGCAATGGAACTTTTAGAACTTCTTCAAGGTAGAATTTTCAGTTTTTTACTAGATGCTACTAAAGTCGTAACATTTTTTTTCCTTGAAGAAGTTTGAACTGATTATATCAAATTTCCACCATGCGCAGATATCCGTTCTTATTTTAATGGACATATTACTCTGCTCTTTTGCTTGCTCTAACAAAAGCAAACTCCATGTTTTTCTGCCTCAAACAGGTTTTAAAGCAATCAGTTTTAGATTACATCAAAGGATTTGATTCGTCATTGTGTGTGAGTTGTTTGTGTTCTCTTCATCATGCGATTTAGCATTTTTCTTTTACACAGTAGAAGTCTAAGTCTCATTATCTCGACTAATTCTTTTTCTGTTGGGTACCTCAGACACTGTTGCAGAGAGAAGAACTGCAGCAGCATAACACTTTAGTTCAACCCGAACCTTACAACAGTATTTTAAAGGCTGCTGCTGTAAAAAATGTTATACCAGACCCAGATATGCCTAACGGTTGCGATTCAAGTTTGTCAGAGTATGGCTGGTTCAAACATGATTGGCATGCTATTATGGGCTTTTATTTATTTTGAGGCATTTTCTAAGTGACGTTGTATTCAGGTTTAACACTCCAGCATCTGGAATTAAACCCAGAATAGGCTATGAAGAAAAAGATACATGTATTACTGGGTTGCTACAAAACTTATCTCTCGGAGGGTTGGATCCCCAATGGATTAGGCCAGAACCGCCAAGGCTTCCAGTGCTGGATGGAGAGGCAAGTCACTTCCAATGAATATTTCTGATTGTTTTGACGTACAATTGACTCTTCTCTAATTGTTTGTGCAGCTTGTGTGGCTCAATCCTGACAGTAATCATGAGCTGTTATGGGATTATGGCATGTGTGCTGACACTAGCCGTGGAGCTGCCGTTAGAGATTTAATCGCGAAGGCCTTGAAAGGTCCACTTGCACCTGGTCAACAAGAGGTTGCTTTCTCTGATGATTGTCTTTAAAAACTAAATTATTTAGCATATAACAAACCTTGAATTTGCTGTCATATTTTCCATATTTCATGATTATATACTATAAGAGTAATTTTAGTTTCCTATGCCATTTCAGTGACTAGTCTACACATTGTCCTTCTTGCTATGAGATGATTCATCTCTAGTTTCAACAAATGTAGATTTTGGCTTACTGAAGTTCTTGCATTGCTTTATTGAGGATGTTGGTGCTAACAGTTTTCTAATAGTTTCACTTTGCTGCAGCAAGTACTTGTAGAACTTAACCATGACCCTAAACTAGTGTATCATTGTGGGCTTACTCCGCGCAAACTACCGGTATTCAGTTTTTAGCCGCTAGTCCGCCAAACTCTTTCACCTTCTAAACATGAGAAAAAGATATTGCTTTAACTGAAGAGCTGCCGTCTTATCTTCAGGAACTTGTGGAGCACAACCCTCTCATAGCAGTAGAGTGTCTCATAAAATTGATGAATTCTCCTGAAATCCCTGAGTGAGAGTTATCTTTATTTGATATCCAGTGATTTGTTTTATTGTGCTCTTCCAGATACCCATTTTGTCTTGGTGATGCAGATATTTCACTGTCCTTGTGAATATGGACATGAGTCTTCATTCCATGGAAGTTGTGAATAGGCTTACGACTGCAGTTGAGCTGCCAACAGAGTTTGTCCACATGTACATCACAAATTGTATATCATCCTGCGAGAACATCAAGGTTTTGCTCTTTTGAATGAGTTTATTTATACATATTAACAACATCCATTAACGCATAGTGACCAGAAAATTGCTTTTGTAACATGCTATAGCCTATAGTTGTGCATTCTCTTCTTTTTGTGGTGTTATAAAAATATTTATGTCAAATATTGTGGAATTACGCTCATAATTAAATTTTAATATTTGCTATATTTAATCTTTGCTATATTTAGTCATTGAGTAATGGTGTAATCAGCATATTTAATTTCCTTAATTTTAGGTATTTATGTTATTCCGTAATTATAGGAAGTACTTAATTTCTTTCCTCTTTGTATTACTTGTACTCACATATTTATAGGTGAATTATCTATGAAATCTATGAGACACTTATTCAAGAATTATCACATGGTATCAGAGCCATAAGACGAAACCTCTCCCGCTCTTCCCGCTCGTCCCGCTCGATCGAAGCGTCTCCCGCTCGGCCTCTCCCGCTCGATCGTCTCTCCCGCTCGATCGAAGCTTCGCCTGCGTCCCGATCGGCCTCGTCCCGCTCGATCGACGATCGTCTGCCTCCCGCTCGTCCCGCTCGGCCTCGTCCTGCGATCGTCTGCGATCGTCTGCGTCCTGCGATCGACGATCATCTACATCTGATCGCAGCCCTAATTCGCGCCTACTCTTCTTCCGTGATCTGCTCGGCTTTGTCCCGCTCTCGCCTACTCCCGCTCGAACAGAACTGCGAACTTGGCGTCAACAGCAGGGTCACTTCTAGCCCTGCTCTCCCGTGATCGACCAACCACGAGCACAGCCCGTTCCAGCCGTGCTCCTCGTCGGTGCAGCCTCTCTCTCTGGTCATTCCGCTAGCCTCCTCTCCTCTCCAATGACGAAATACGGCCATGCCTGCAAATCCTTCTCCACTAGTGATGTCACTTCTAGCCACCTCTCTGCTGCTGGGTCTCCACTGCCCAGCAATTCAGACAATAATTCCGTCCTCATCACTAGCCACAAACTCACCGGCCTCAAATTTGAGTTTGACCAGACTCGCTCGCTGATTTTGAGTTCAAAACCTCTCCCAACAATTCGTGAAGCCTTTTCCGATGTACGCCGCGAAGAGAGTCGCCAAAAAGTCATGATAGGTGCTTCCTCGTCCACTTCAGTCCTTGACGGATCCGCCCTTCTGCTCACATCCCAGACAACCGCCAACGCCAGGGCCGCCCTTGGTGTGATCACTGCCGCCGTCCTGGCCATACTCGGGATACTTGTTGGCGGATTCATGGCAAACCCGCCAATGGGAAGCCCAAACGTGATTCTCGGGAGCCTACCACCATCACCACTGAAGCCTTTCCAGGAACGAGCCCGTTCTGCGAAGACCAGATTCATGCCCTCCAGAAGATGCTCGGTCAGCTGCCACCAGTCCATCCTCCTAGTGTGGCATCGGGTGCCACCAGCCTTGTTGCCCAACAAGGTATTTCCCCATCTGCTTTCATCTTGGATTCGACATCTTCTCGCCCATGGATTGTTGACTCAGGTGCCTTCGATCATATGACCGGTGATATCTCCTTATTAATGGATTACCGACCGTGTAATCCGACCCTCACTGTTCGAATTGCTGATGGATCGGCCTCCAAAGTTCGTTGGTCTTGGTTCATCCGCATCTCTCAGCATTTATTCCTCACTTCGTGCTTCATGTTCCTACTTTGGATTGTAATCCGGTCTCTACTAGTAAGTCTCACTCATGATTGTCATTGTGTTGCTAAATTTTTTCTATATGTTTGTGAATTTCAGGATTTGAAATCGGGGAGGATGATTAGCAGTCATTGAGTTGCGCAGATGGTCTCTATCTTCTCAACAAACCCTCTGTTGGTCTTGTTTCACCTACGGGTTGTGCTCCAGTATCTAGTCTATCTTGCTTAAATTCTCTTAGTACATCTGTCTTTCATACCAGTGTTATTAATGATAATGAAATCATGTTACTTCATTATCGTTTAGGTCATCCCAATTTTATGTACCTTGGAAAACTGTTTCCTCATTTATTTATTAATAAAAGTCCTACCACTTTTAATTGCGAATTTTGTCAACTTGCCAAACACACTCGTACTTCATTTCTTCGTCTATCATAAAGACCCACTCGTCCATTTTCTCTAATCCATAGTGATGTCCGGGGTCCTTCTCGGAAAAAAATATTTCTGGGGCCCAATGGTTCGTGACCTTTATTGATGATCACACACGCATGACTTGGATCTATCTTATGCGTGATAAATCCGAGGTAGGACTAATATTTCGTGCCTTCTATCAAATGATACTCAATTTGACACAAAAATTCAGGCTCTTAAAACAGATAATGCACGAGATTTTTTCAACTCTTCCCTAGGAACTTTTCTTACTCACCATGGCATCCTTCACCTTAGCACTTGTGTTGATACTCCCCAACAAAATGGGGTTGCTGAGAGGAAAAATCGTCACTTGTTGGAAGTAGCCCGCTGTCTCATGTTCACCACATCGGTCCCTAAATGTTATTGGGGCGAGGCAACATTGACGGCTGCCTATCTCATAAACCGGATGCCCTCTCGTATCATGGGTTTCCTTAGTCCAATTGATGTCCTCCTTCGCTCCTTTCCGACTACCCGCGTCCTCCCTTCGGTTGTCCCTACAAAACTATTTGGTTGCTCCGTCTTTGTTCATATTCACAAACAACACCGCGGTAAATTAGACCCCAAATCAGTCAAATGCATCTTCATAGGGTATTCGGCCAATAAGAAAGGATACAAGTGTTATTGCCCTTCAACTAAAAAGTGTCTATCATTCCATGGATGTCACCTTTTTGAGCATCGATCATACTACCAAGAGTCCGTCGTTCGGGGGAGAGTTGCAATGAACAACGACACTCGTATTCCTTTACCAACTAACACGGATCTTTCTCCGCACGACAAACCTCCTCCAACTCCTATTCAAACTCCTCCATCTCCTATTCCAAACCCGTCTACACATCCCGCACCTCAGGAACTCCGGGTCTATACAAGACGGAACAGAACTGCTGGAAGAATAGAGAACCAAACACTACTTCCTCATGCTGTCCAAGAATCTAATCTGACTCCAAACCTCTCTGAAACTCACTCAGGTACGGAATCTTTAGACACTAGTGATTATGAGCTTACACCGCCTGTGAGAAATGATTCAGATGTTCCTTGCACTCAACATCCTATCTCTCGATTTGTTTCATATGAGAAGTTATCTCCTCCCTATCATGCATTTATTCATCGTTATTGACAACGATAGCGATCCCAAATTCTATTCAGGAAGCACTCTCACACCTGGGATGGAGAAAAGTTGTGAATGAAGAAGTTGCTGCACTAGAAAATATGGAACATGGATTGTATCTGATTTGCCCAAGAATACAAAACCAGTAGGATGTAGGTGGTTATTTACAATCAAATGTAAGACAGACGGAAGCATAGATCGGTTGAAAGCCCGACTTGTTGCAAAAGGTTATACGCAGTCATACGGAATTGACTACCAAGAGACATTCACTCCAGTAGCCAAACTGAACTCCATTAGAATCCTACTCTCCATTGCAACAAACCGAGATTGACCGCTAATGCAACTTGATGTCAAAAATGCATTCCTTAATGGAGATCTTGAAGAGGATGTATACATGGATTTACCTCCTGGACTAGAAGGATCCTTCTCTATTGGTAAAGTGTGCAAGCTCCAAAAATCTCTGTATGGTCTCAAACAATCTCCCCGTGCTTGGTTTTCCCGATTCACCAATTCAGTAATCAAATGGGGTTATACTCAAAGCCAGGCTGATCATACAATGTTCACAAAAAGATCCGGGGAAAAGATTGCTGTACTCATCGTATATGTTGATGATATTATTCTTACCGGTGATCATACTGAAGAATTGACAAAACTGAAGAAGTTTCTAGCCAATGAATTCGAAATCAAGGACCTCGGAGACTTGAAGTTCTTCTTGGAATGGAAGTTGCAAGATCCAAAATGGGGATATACCCGTAACTCAAAGAAAGTACACATTGGACCTATTGAAAAAAACTGTTATGCTTGGATGCAAACTAATAGATACTCCAATAGACCCGTATAAAAAAATTGGAATGGAAGAGGATAAGATATCTGAGTCGACAAAGGACGCTATCAACGGCTTGTTGAAGACTCATTTACTTATCCCACACTGCACCGTACATAAGTTTTTCGAGAAGTATAGTGAGTCAATCTCATGAACCGTCCTATCGAGGAACATATGGAGCTGTTAACCGAATCTTAAGATACTTAAAGATGACTCAGTGGAAAGGATTATTATTCAAAAAGAATGATAGTCAAAAGGTTGAAGTCTTTACTGATGCTGACTGGGCAAGAGATATATCCTCCCGACGATCAACTTCTAGGTATTGCTCTTATGTATGCGGCAATCTAGTAACATGGAGAAGCAAGAAGCAATCGGTGGTATCTCGGAGTAGTGCGAAGTGACATCACGAGCACCGGCTCTTGGTATCCGCGAAGGAATGTGGATAAAAAGATTTCTCAGGAACTCGAGATTATGGGAGAAAGTTCTATCGGGATGCTTTGTGACAATCAAGCGAAGAATCGCATCGCAAAAATCTCGTTCATCATGACCGAACGAAACACATTGAGATCGATCGGAACTTCATATCGGAGAAGGTGGACAATGAAATCATTGAATTTGTCTATACTCCTTCTAGACACCAAACCGCAGATATTGTCACCAAGGCTCTCCCTAAGTCAAACTTTGATGAGCTAAATAACAAGTTGGGCATGTACAATCTGTACAACTCAACTTGAGGGGGAGTGTGGAATTACGCTCATAATTAAATTTTAATATTTGATATATTTAATCTTTGCTATATTTAGTCATTGAGTAATGGTGTAATCAGCATACTTAATTTCCTTAATTTTAGGTATTTATGTTATTCCGTAATTATAGGAAGTACTTAATTTCTTTCCTCTTTGTATTACTTGTACTCACCTATTTATAGGTGAATTATCTATGAAATCTATGAGACACTTATTCAAGAATTATCACAAATATTAATATGACTCAACAGCCATAATTGTTTAAATATCTGTTATCTTATTATTTATAGAGAAATGTCCAAAAGTTTATTTATGACCAAAATAACCCTTTGGTACATGTGGACTACTTATTAAAGTCTACGAAAAAGAAAATTTGTTCTAACTAGGATAAAAAAAGGTTCAGATTTAAAATTTGAACTTCTTTAAATTCTAGCCAATCTGAATATAAGTTTGAAACAAGATTTAAATGAAAGTTCAAATAAGGTTTAAACAATATCGTTAAGATTCAAACTTGTTAAAAATAATTTGAACATGGGCCAGACAAGGTTTGAGATGCGGATAAAATAAAGTTCGAACATGGGTGAAAAAAGGCTCGAACAAAGTGCAATATGGTTTGAATAAGGATGGAGCATGGTTCGAACAAGCTGTAACACACTTGACTATATATTTAATGAAGTAGATTGCAATCACAATAGTTATATTATAATAGAATGTAAGTTTGATACATTAGATTACATTAGAATATAGGCTTGATACAATAGAATGCAATCACTATAGCTATGATACATTAGTGATTAGACCATAACTTTACCCTATTAGTTTTCAATCACAACAATTATAACATAGCAGCCAGGTTGATAAATTAGAAAGACATCATTTCACTTATAAGATAACATAATTAAGTGTAATTTAGTGTTATCAAAGCGCAATGCGTTGTGTAATGCGCAGTGCAATGCGTAAGTTTTTTTTTAGCTTCAAAGTGCAATGTGCAGAACGAAGCTGCACTTTTATTAACTGAAGTGCTAATAAGTTATATGTAACTATTATTGTATAAATACTTTCATAGTGTGACTTAAAAGTTGATAAGAAAAATGTGGTGCAATATATAACTTGAAGGCAAACACTAAGGTGAACTAACAAATTGTAATTTCGAACAATTTCTAATTGTTTGCTGCAATAAGTAAAAACTTAAAAATTACAAAAAAAGTATCATGACTCAAAACAAAGTCTAAAATTTAAAGAATAAATAAACTAATAAAGTTCAATTTTCATAAAACATGCTGAATTAATTCAATAACTCTTTATTCCCTCTCACTAAATTATGAACCGGACCTACCTCTTTGCCTCAGCACTTCAAAGCACTCTTCGCTTCACTTTGTACATTAAGTGAAAACATGGTGTAAATCATTCATGTAAATAAATAAATAGATAAAAAGAATTAAATGTATATCATTTACATAATTAAAAGAATAGTCAAGGAGAATTAAATGCACATAAATGTCTTGCTATCTACCCAATAGACCTATGGATTTACATTGCAAAATGTTAAATCTACACCGTCAATTTCTATAGAATGGTATATGTTTGTGTAACTTAGAGATGATTTTGAAGCCAAGTACATGAATTTGTTTTATCAAATATATTCCAGTCTTTGTAGTAAACAAGACAGTGCACTCATTAGTTTATTTGGTAAGTACCACATAATTTCCTGTTAAAATTTCAAATGACATACCTTACAACGGCCTTCGAAGTATCATGTGTTGATCTTTTCCACTTCCAAAAGGCTTTGGATGAGTGTTTTTCTTTTTCTATCGTTAAATGACCCTGACAACTAAAGCAATGTAGGAAAAACTTAACAAAACAAATTCATCTTCCTTGCAAGTTTTGTACTTCAACGCATTGGCCTCAATGTAATGTCATGGTCTTTATAGGCCGCGAGATCTCACATAATATCTAATGAATTTTGGTTTAATTATTGGATAACTATATGAGATGTGCCTCAAATCGAAGAACTTCAAGAATTGCTCGTCATCTACACGTTGCAATTCAGGTTATTTCTCATGCATAAAGATAACTGCATTACAGTATTGATCGATTAATTCTTCTTACAGAATAATAACTGATCCATAAGTCTTTTGGTAATACCATATTTGCTCTCTTATCGGATAAACATGAAGTATCTTTGTGATGCAAAATGACTAAACTTGCAGTGAGCAACACATTACAATTAAACAGTAAAAAAAATATTGAATCAATAGACTAATATGGTAAAAAATTTATTGATTTCAATAGACTAATTGAACGGTTACATTGCCATCCAGCAACGGCGTGGGTGTATTTTACTGTAGAAAGCACAATGGACTTCCACTGCCTATTCATATTTTCCTCACTTTGGAGTTTTCTTCTAATTTTTCTAACCAAACCTTGGAAAAAGTCGGCCACTCTATCGATTGAGCAGAGTGATCCGTGGTGTGTGGATCTAATAGTCTGTGCCTCTAGCCTAATGGATTATGAAATCTGTAAGCCTTAAACTTCATATTCTTTGTTGTTCTTCTTTAATAATCTATTTTACTTTACATAATCTCTATTCATCATGACAAGTGATGAGATTACGTCCGCTACCTCTCGTGTCCTAGTATCTGCATATATAATGTCAAGGGATGGACAAACATCTCCCGTCTTTTGCACCACATCATCTTAAGTTTGAATGAATGGCAAACTCAATGGCAGGGACTTCATGGCTATCTTCCTTATCCTTCTCTTATGTGTGGATAGGTGACTTTGTGGCAAGGACCTCCTGGCTGTCCTCTTTATCCTCTCTTATTTGTGTTTCACAACCCAAACTTCTATCCTCTCACTTTTCTCTTCACAAATCCTTGGACTAAATTGTGCGTGCATTCAATTTTTAGTCTAATCACAACTAATTATTTTCTAATCTTGATTGGTCCTTCTTCAGCACCCCTAACAACTATAAAAAATTACTTCAGTTGATTGGAGAAGGGTATCAACTAACTAGCAGTTGATATTTTTTAAGTATTTCTCCTTCATTAGTGTGAGCACCATTCTCTTGTATCTTCTCAGTTTAATTCTAAGTACCATTACAACGAAAAATCGCTCGATCGAATCTTTCATAGATCCGATGATTTAGAGTAAGGCATGTGTAGAAAGGTTGGCTTCATGAAAAGAACACAGGGATATCCGAAGCAGGACAAAACACACAGAAATGACTTGAGGCCGATCGATTAGAGGCAAGCCTACCGAAAGGTCGAACGATCAGAAGCATTTCGATTGAAGGGCGACCGACTAGAGATTAACTAATTAGAGGCCAGCCGACCGATGGTTGACCGACTAGAGGCAGAGGTCAAATGACCATGAGTTGACCGACCAAAAGTCTAGTGTTGTTAGGCATTTATTTTAAGCATTAACCTAATCAGGGTAAGGGCAAGAGTTGTATAAATCATAAATATATATGCTTGAAGTAAAAAATAAATCGTATAAGTGTCAATCCATGCCTTCTTTGACAGAAGGGCATTAAATGTTATAGAAACTAAAACTAACTATTCTATTCCAAGACCTTTTCTCTTATTTTTGCTATATTCTTGGGTTGTGATTCACTCACAAATATGAGTTCAACAGCCTGATAAGTGTGGTGAGCGTGGATCATGTCAAAAACAAGAAAAACAACACAAGGAGAAAAAAATCACCGTGAAATCACACCTAAGTTGGAGTGCACTGAAGATTTTTTAGCCTAATAGATTCAAGAGCTTAAGGAGCAGACGATGGAAATAATTAGAGAAATGCTTGTGCACAAAGTTACTCCACCTTACTAGCCAACGTCTTATGCATGCTAGAGGAGATCTGACACTAATGTTAAAAGAGCCTCATCGTTGGCTCTGAGCGAGAGTGGCGACACGTACTACCCGACATGATAAGATCAAACCCAAGGCCATGTCAGACAGAGTCACGTGAACACCTTATGACCCACTCTCCTAGAGAACGCCTCCTCTCGACAGATATCCAAAGCCGAGGAACCTAAACGTTTAAAGACCCCAACACTAGAGCCCTGCCGAGGACGGTTCGGCTCGTCTGACCACGGCGCCTCTTTCGAGTTGACAATATGACTTTTGAGGATAAACAATGCACTGAAGTGTTGACTCTCCTTTATAACTCTAAAGGAATTCGCCATCCGATGGTTCAATAGTCTATCGCTTGGTGTGTTAACCTCATTTGCAGAATTCAAGACAATATGTAGCACCGTTCTCTAGTGCGCAAAAGCCCTAGAAGAACATAAACATGTTACTCCAGCTACAACAATGAGAAAGAGAGTCAGTGCGCACCTTCAGAACTCTCTTTCAGAAAGAAATGCTGGAGCCCACGATTGTCCGCGCATGTCGGAGAAGGCAATCAGCCCGAATGTAGGAAAGATAAAGAATCAGGAGTGACGAGCAGATCGCTAACCCGAGGGACCACCGCCTCTGACTCACGAGATCTCCCAACCAACTTAACTACTGGTGGCCATTCAGAATAAGGAATTCTTTCAAAAGCCTGCACCCATGAAAGCTGAGGATATGCTCGCAGCCTGAATAGGTATTGCGCTTACCCAAGGTCACAGACATGACACCGAAGAGTACCAACACCTCTGAACTCTGATCGAAGACTCATCATAGTTGGAAAATTGAAGGAGTTAATTGTGCATGGAGTAGTTATCAGTGGCAAGGAAAGGCTTCGACAGAAGAAGGCCTTAATGAGTCGACACACGCTCATGCCATACATATTGCGGGAGTTGTTCCTACTATTCATGGAGGAGACAAGATCGAAGCTTCCTGATGAACGATATCAATAGGCTTCACTCAGGTGATCTATGTATGACCGCCTCGTCTTAGCAGCGGGTCATATGCACTTCCTATTAATTTTACATACAAGAATCTGTTTGCTAGAGGCAATCCTTATAACAACACGATCGTTTTCACCTCCCTTATTGTCAACTTTCGAATCAACAACATCCTTGTTGATACAAGGAGCTTGTGAACATCTTGTTCAAACTCTGTGGTTGCTTTTTTGGCTAGGCATAACTGTGATTGTATTGCAAGCAAGAATCACAACTACGAGAGGGAAGAAGGGGCTTTGACTCAAGCGGGGAATGAAATGAGTGGGGTAATTTTGTCTTTGTTAGATTTTTCTATTGGATTTTTCTATAATTGAGAGGATCCATTTCAATGGTTTTCGATATAATTACTAATAATGAAGAAGTAAGGGACACACTCGGGGCGGGTGCAAAATTTTTTTCTCTTTTTATTATTTTTATTATCAATAAATGCCCCTTAACAAATATGATGTGCGCCTAAAGTGAATCATGTTTGTTTCAAACTAATTGATCATATGGATCTCAAAAAGCTTATTTGAATGTCACGCTAAGAGTTTAACTTTGTGGATCTCAGAGAAAAGTCGTGGATGTCGACACAAAGTTTGAATTTCAAATTGGATATACATACTTATATCATTATAAGCGAACTTTACTTGACGTTAAATCTGATTTATTTTCACTCATTTGATAGGGAGATTGAGCTTCTTAGTTTTATTTTGTCATATGCTTCGTGCTTTAACGGACTTGATTGAAGGATGTGCGTAGGGCTGTATACGAGTTGAGCTTGTGCGAGCTCAGACTTGGCTCGTGTTTGACTCGTTCGAAATTGCTCGTGTTCGAAATCGGCTCGTGTTCAAAATATGTTCGTGTTTAAAATAGGCTCGTAAACATTGTGTTTGTGTTCGACTCTATTTAAATATTCTTGTTTGTGCTCGGTTTGTGTTCATCTTGAAATTGACTCGTTAAAATTATTTGGAAAAATATATATTGGGTGTTAGATTCGAACTTGCACAAACTTTATGCAATAGAAGACGCATAACCTTATGACTACAAAAACTGTAATGATGTAAACTTAGATATAAATAAATATATATATATATATATATATAATATTATTATATAAATAATATATATAATCTCCTTATTTCGAGCAAAAACAAACCAAACACGACCGAAAGAAAGGTTGTCCGTGTTCGACTCTTTTATAATTCGAGCTTAAAGAATTTGTTTGTGTTCGGCTCGTTTACAATGAATAAGCTGAACACGAGCTACTTGATGAGCTGAACACGAGCTGTTCGCAAACAACAAGGTTTTTTTGTAGCTCTTCGTGTACGCCACTAACTTAGCCCTTAAGCTGATGTTAAGTCTATGACAAGGAGTCGTCGACCTAGCACTTGATGCTTGAATGAACTCATTGACGACTAGACTCACTTCAACCTTGAGCTTTATAGGATAACTTCTTCTGTGCCATGTTTTTGGTTTGACAGACTTGTTGAAATTTTTATTTCAGTTTTTTTGAAAATTTAGAGCTCCTTTCGTTCTGGTTTCATCTGTCCTGATTTTGTGTTTGAAGGAGTTGACCTTGAATTATTTCTACAAACTTGTCAGTTGAATGAGTTTATCTTCGGTCCTAACTTTGTCCTTTGGTGGAGTTTTGAATGAATCTTTCTGAATTGTCGCTATGGACTTGTCAGGTGAGCATGTAAACTTTTCAATCATAGCTTTGTGCTCTGATCAACTTGTTGAAGGATTGACAGTGACCTAGCCTTCGGGTATATGTTGAGTTAGTGACAAGAAATTGCCGATCCTGTGCTTGGTGCTTTATCGAACTTGCTGATGTTTCAATCCCCTAAGTTCAGTATTGAGTTTTGAACGAACTATGAGATAACTTCTTTCGTCTTTTGTTTTTGCTTTGTTGGACTTATTAAAGATGTGCATATTGTGTGATAGAAAAATATCGCTTAGACTTAAATAAAAATTTCATTAGATGGCTTTGAGACCTGCAATGATTTATGGAGCAAAATGTTGGCCTATATAAGAGAAGCATAAAACTAAGTTAAGTGTTGTTGAGATGAGTGTGCTTACGTGGATGAGTGATTTTACACTTAGAGACAAAATGCGAAACAAATATATCCGTGAAAGGGTTGGTGTAGCACCAGTGGCAGAGAAGATTAGAGAGAGTCGTGTTAGATGATTTGGTCAAATTAAACGTCTACGTGATGATGAACTTATTAGACGAGTAGATGTTTTATGTTCGACTTATATTGAGAAAGGTAGAGGTAGACCTAAAAAGACGTGTGCACTTTGTATAAAAAATGATCTTAATTTATTAGAATTAAATGAAAATATGACACTTAATAGGATACAATGAAGACAATGGTTTCATGTAGCCGACCTCTCTTAGTGGACGAAGACTTGTTGTTGTTGGACTTATTAAAGAAGAGAATTCCTTTAGTCTTTGCCTTATACTTGATCAAACTTTTTTGAAGGAAGTTTAGGCTTTCTTAATTTAAATAGGTCGTTGAGCTCAACTTGCATCTTTTTTGAGCGACGATCATTCCCTTAATTTTCCCTGACCCCTTTGAACAATCAAGAATTTTTTTTATAAGATTTTATTGAACTTATCCCATCGAATGGGCTTGAAATTTGACACTATTTGTGACTAGACTAGCAAACTAAGGGTTTCTTCACTGCATCCCTTTTTTATTGCTTGTTGAGTGGAGAGTTGTTAACAACTTGACCGTATTTGAGCTTGTTGAGTCTGACCTTTAGGAACTGCTTGAGTTCTAAATTTTGACTGCAAGAAATTTGTACTTCTTCACCTTAATATGCTTAAGCTTATAGACTTTGTAGTCTTATTTCTTATATCACAACATCTTGAAGTTTGAATATTTGAGAAAGATTTAGCTTCACTGTGCAACTATTTTTTTAAATGTTGATTATCTCTTTGATTTAGCTTTAATTCATCAATTTGGCAAGAAAGTCTCATGAAATTGGATCACTTAAACACATCGAATTGGATAAGCTTGGGAACTAGACAACTCCCTTCATTAGACTAACAAGATGGGAGCTCTCCTACTACGACAATTTTTATGGTTTTCTGAGTAAGAGGAGCTTTTCTTTTAAATACGGTCATTTTTATGATTAATTGAGTGAAGAGAGAAGTCACTAACTTGACCATATTTGAGCTTATTGAGTCCGATGTTTTTGACCTTCTTGAGCCATAGACTTGACTGTGGTAGAACTTGTATCTTTCCAACTTAATTCATTAAAACTTGCAAATCTTGAAGATTTTGCAGTTGAATATTCAAAATCTTGATTATTCAAAGAGAAAAATAACTGTCTTATAAATTTTACCATGCATATACCTTGCTTGATATTAAATTTATAAAGTAAATATTTGGGGATTTCAATATTGAAGCACGATGTCAACCTAAAAAGTATGAGATCCCAATATTAGACATGATGTCAACTCGTCTTTCGGGATCCCAACCATAAATTTGTCATCAATCTCAAAATGAAGAGCCCCCTGTCGGATAAAACATATTTGGGGATATCGATATTGAGCACAATTGTCAACCTAAATAAACAAAAAGAAAAATGCCCATATCTTATGGAGGATTTAATGATCAATTAAAAACACATTCTTAAATTATAAGAATTTTATGAAATATGGATGACTTGGAGGGTTTTTTTGTTGGGCTTAGATAACAGCTTGTAAGAGAGTGTGATGAGTAACTTAAATTGACACATGTTGGCTTACATTTGATGTCCCTTCTTCCAGCGGAGATTGATGATACCCTTTATTTGATTATTCTCAACTTACTAGGGAGTGAGAAATGACCATAATCATGTTCTGCTGGCAAACACATTGATAACCCCTCTATCTGCAAGCCTTAAGTGAAGATCATCTCCTATGTTTTTGTCTTGCTCATTCAATTAGTTGAGAGAACCTTAAGATTTTGATCACTTTACTTATCTGATTAGATAAACTTCAGTAGGACAATTTTTGTCATTAGATGGAGAAAAATAGGAGCTTCTTTACTACGATTATTTTTATGACTTGTTGAGCGAAAATAGCTATCAATGACTCTGCTATATTTTAGTTTGTTAAGTCTGACCTTCAAGACCTGCTCGAGTCCTAGACTTAATCTATAAACAAACTTGCCTTCTCCAATTTGTCATTGTTCGAGTTTACAAGTTCAAAGTTTCATCGCTTGACTTCCAAGATTTTGACAAGTTTGAGAGATGAATCTTTGAATTTTGTAATCACATTGTTTGTAATTTGTATAAAGATAGATTCATTTTTACTCTATTGATCGAGTATAACTTTGGCATTGATATGTGATAAAGATCAATCGAGGATCTCACACCCGACAATGTCAAACCAAGTGATAAAATGTCACATATTTAGGGATCTCAGTTTGTAGATCAATATCAACCCAAATAAATATAGACCACCTCTTGACTTGACAACAAAGAAAAGTGTGATGCTTGTTGAAAACGTTCAGGAATAATGATTTAAAGTACAAGGTCAACCTGAATTAAAGAAAGGACTTTTGACGAAAAGAGTTTCTTTATTCACTCTTGGCTTGGTATAAAGTTTGTTTTAACTTATTGGTCTTGTACTTCACACCTCATCAGACTTGGGGAAGAAAATAAGAGTTCTTTCAGCAGATGCTTAATGCTTGTTCAGACATATTGAAGAAAGTTGCTATCTTAAATTGACGATGACATCAAACTCGGCTTGATTATTTTGTAAGTGATGACCGTCTCTTTGATTTTGTTTTGATTCATCGATCAGTTGAGAGAACTGAAGACTCGATCACTTAACTCTTCAAGATGTATAAACTTGGGTAAGGTAGCTATTGTCATTAAATGGAAAAAACGGGCGCTCTTTTTGATTACGATCATTTTTATGACTTGTTGAGTTAGGAGAGCTGTTAACATCTCAGTATTATTTGAGTTTGTTGAGTTCGATCTTTAGGACACGCTCAAGTCATAAACTTGAACTGTAGACAAACTTACGTTTCTCTAACTTGACATGTTGAAAATTAAGAGCTCAACATTCTTTGATTTGACTTTCTGTATTGTGCCAAGTCTGAGAGAGGAACATCTAACTTTTGAAATTGTATGTAATATAACTTTTTTGATGATAAAGACATTTCTACACCTTCATTTGAGTGTAGTCTCAACACTAATATGCTAAATGTTCAAATGGGGAACTTGTATTGAGCATGATGTCAACTCAAATGAAAAAAATATATAATATATTTGGGGCTCTTGATCCAAAGCTCGGTGTTAACCCATAATAAATATAAGCATCCTCTTATCCTGATAGTAAATAAAAATTTGTTGCTAGCGTTTAGTTTGACTTGAAGTTTAAACTAATTTGTTTGGTCTTAAGTTTCACATTTCATGATATTTTTTTGAAAATAAGCGAAGTTCCTTTAGTCTTTAGTTGATGCTTAATCAGACCCTTTGAAGGAAGTTGATAGTTCAACTTGATGACGACTTCAAGCTCAATTTTATTTTTCTTGGCTAACATTAATCCTTTAGTTTTGCCTTGATCCGTCTATCAGCCGAGACAACTTGATGAGTCTAGATCACTTGACCTTGTTATGTTGGATAGACTTATGCTTTTGTTGCTATTAGATGACAAATAGGGCTCTTCACTACAACCTTGACTTTTTGAGTGAAAGAGGAAAACTAGTAACTCAGCTACATCTTGGCTCGATGAGTCCGACATCCTCTGAATCCTAGACTTAAGCGATAGTAATCTTGCGCTTTGTTATTTTCAGACTGTCAAATGGGGCTCTTCATTACGACATTGGCTTGTTAAGTGAAGAGAAAACCGACGACTCGGCCCATTTTGGTTTGTTGAGTGCAACTTCCGTCTGAGATCTAAACTTGAGCAGTAAAAAGTCTTGTGCTTTGTCATCATTAGACTGACAAACAAGGTTCTTCACTACGCCTTAGCTTGATGAGTGAAGAGAAAATCTAGCAACTCTGTCACATCCCGACTTGTTAAGTTTGGCCTTCATCTGAGTTATAGACTTGAGCAGAAGATGATTTATGCTTCTCCAATTTATATGGCTGAAGCTTGTAGATTTTCATAGATTTTGTCACCTGACATTTGAAATCTTATCGAGTTTTAATGCTATTGAGCATAATTTTTTTTTTTACTCGCTAGTAGTTCTATTCCATTCAACTCATTTGAGACTTTTTTAGTTGAATTTGGATAGGAATACTCACTTTCAATAATATAACTTATTGAATGATTGGTTGCTTGGTCAGTAGTTGTTGAGCCCTTAAATCAATATTTTTTCAGTCTCATTGACCTTTTAAATAGTTTCCTTCCGTACCATTTGATGCCGCTTTGAATAGCTGTAATATTAGCCATAGTGTCGAAAATGATAATATCTACACCATCGAGTTGGATATTGACCATTAATAATGAGATTCCACATAAACGAGTATTCTTATTTTTAGAGAATAAGAGAATACTTTCGGGTGTCAACCACCGTGATAATTACTAGTAGTATTAATCTTCAATAATTCAATCTCGATTGATTCTTTTCATTGACATTCCTGCCTTTTTGCTAGAACCTTTTGGCAGTAGATGCTTAGACTTGAAATTGAAATATCACACCTTAATGCTCACTAGAGAGTTTATAATTATTTTGTTGCTGGGATCTTTTAGTGGTACAATTTTGGATTGAGATTCAAGAGCCATATCCAGAAGCTCACCAAACATATCTTCTTTTTTATTTGGTCCTTTTGGTAGTAGTAGACTTTTGGATTGAGATTCAAGTTTTATGCTCTAATGCTCCTTTCTTTTTTGTTGTGACCTTTCGATAGCAATCACTTAAATTTGAGATTCAATTGTTATACTTTGATGTTCACTAGGCATAGTTTACTCTAGTTTAAGAGTATCTGTGATACATGAAAGTAATTTTATCTTTTCATTTATTTTGTAATCATTTTTTATGTTGTTACTATAATTTGGAAGTCTTCAGAAATCTATCGGTTTTGAAAATTTTGATGCCCTCAGACTCTCATTTGTTGTGTTGAGTGCTCCGATTTTGTGGCTGGAGGATGAGAGTTTCAAAGGTCTCTGTAAGCAGCAATCCCGTGGTTGTTTTCCTTGATTTTATTGCGATTGTTTAATGACATGTGAATAGAAAAGGGGTTGTGGCCTCTGCAAATTTTGATTTGGCAAACAAGGGAGATGAGCGGGATGACGGCTTTGGTACTGTGAATTGGCAGGGGTTTTGGAAGTCTTATATGTCACGATCACTCACGAGGAAAGGGAGGGGGAGGGGGAGGGGGAGGGGGAGGGGGAGGTGTAAGTAGATGATAGTTGTTTGAGCGAGTTGTGTGGCTAGGGCTGAAGAATCTTGCGACACATGGAGACGAAGGTGCGACACATAAGGTTTCAACGATCTCGTGTGCACCGATCCGGTCATTACCTTTTCTAGAATAATACATGAACGTCGGAGGCTTCGCTTGCAATGATTCCACCGTTGCTTTTTCGGTTAGCCATAACCATGCATGTATTTTGATTGAGAATCACAATCACGAGAGGGTAGAATTGGCTTCGACTCGAGCGGGGAAGGAGACTAGTGGGATAGTTTTGTCCATGTGGGATTTTTTGTAATTGAGAGGACCCATTTCAAAGAAGGGCTTCAAACTAGTTTCTAATAGCGAAGAAGCAATGAAAGCGGTTATTTGGTAAACTTGGCAGGGATAGATGGGAATTTTCTTTTATTTTCTCTTTTTTTTTAATAGTCAACAACAAAGAATTGGTTGCTCTTAGGGGATACTCGATTCTAACAATAGTAATGAAAGTAGGTGAGAATGTCATGTTAACTATTCACAAGAAAGGAGAACACATCTAGAATTGGAGAACTCATCCCCGAAAGATGACTCAACAAACACGAAAGCTTGGTCTGAAGGCCGCATAAATGATTGGGAGAGGAAGAAAGTCATCGGTTTACATTAAACACTACATTGAGAAAATGTACGAACCAAGAAACTTTTTCTATTTTCATGAGAATGCTGTTACATGTTTGTTCTTGACCACTCTCAACAACAACTTTTCTAGACGCTAAAACGATAAAAGTTTGATCGCCCACGGGAAGATATTATCCTTGCATAACGCGACTGATCGAGTAATGAGGTATGAGGCTGAAAAATGAAGAAATTGTCACTCCCGCTTCTAACTTGCAAGAACTCTCTTGGATTTGATGAATGAATACCACTGATAAACTTGGGGATCTCGTCTGATAGAAACCGATCACCTCGACTACATCAAAACATCTGATTACGAGACTCGGGGAACTCGCTCGAAGTGAGTCAGGCGCCATACAGTTGCAATAGCAGTAAGAAAAATTAAAAAATATAGCAAATGAGCAACGAAAAGTAAGAAAATTCTTATCTTATTAGAATTATAAACATAAATACTATATTCAACATTTTTTTTACATAATGACCCCTGGTCGATACAAACAATCACTCACGCACTCATTCACTCTCTCATTTTCCCTCTGGGATGGAAGGGAACCTCCCATGTTGCCCGGGGCAATTTGGTGAATCACACCACTTGTCAAGAGATCAGGCTTGCCCGAGTTGATGACCGGGATCTACCAGAAATACAAAACCTTAAGTGCGTCGGAGTTGACAAAGAACACAGTTGGATAAAGGTGGCCTAATCAATTCCGACTGACGCCAAGGCCCAAGTCCAGTACACCAAGAGACGCGGAAGCAGATTTACTCTCAGGAGTGTACATGCATAGAAAAAATGGACAAACTTCTTATGCGCTCAGGCTCAGGCTCAGACTCAGACACGGACTCAATAAATGATTGACCTCCATAGTCGGCATGCATGAAGTTCTCCCTTCTGGAGTTCAGCGAACAAGAAATTCAAAATCTGAGTGGTGGCAAGTTCAGACCATTAAGCTCATCCTTGCCATCATCCTTAGTCCTCAAAAAGTGTCAGAAGCCTACATTGAGTTATTCTAATGTATATTTCAGCTTTGTGGTGTAGCTTTGGAAGGGGATCTACCAGAATTTTTAGGATAGCCAAGAGAGAAGGAATGAGTAGTACATTTATTAAGACTTAGTGGTCCAAAGATTTGGTGACACGACACCCCCAAGTATTAAATCCGAAACGCCTACCATGCTCCCCAAAGTATGTCAGTCAAAACTCTCACCTTTGCAAGAGGCCCACGTCTTATACTCAGGGAACTCAACTCGCGTGATATTGGCTTTTGATTGATAGAAGATCGATTGACAAGAATGGGGCTCACTAACCACATTATTCGGTTGTCTTTCGTTTAGTATCCCTCTGCCCTGCAATGCCCAAGCATCATAGAACCTGATGTAGCACATCATCTAAATGAAGCCACAGGTCCACTTACAAGAGCCCAAACAACCCAAAAAGTGCCCAATTAAGAGTCCACTCAAGGCCCATCATAAGAGCTATAACAAGATGAAATATTTGAATTTGTATTTTATTATTTATATTTCCATTTCAGCTTCTAGATGCTTGAATTTTCAAATTTGGAGGCTTTTATGGCTGGTTATAAAAAAATAATAAATTAGGAAGGTGGTTAGCACATTCCTTCATTGATTGCCACCAACCACCCTTCAAAATTTCCTCATCATTTTATTGGTTTTTTATCATTTTAATCTCTATAAATAGAACTGATATGTAATGCTTTGGATCACTTGTTAAATGAAATATTTGATTGAGAATTTTCTCTTGTTGCTTGGTGCTTGATGGCTTTAAGTGTTATCTTTTTCTGGTGAGATTATATATATCTTTGCTTTTCTTTCAAGATTTTCATTATCCTCCAAAACACTTTGCTCTTAAACTCTTCACCACACTTTATGCACGTCCTTAGCCTCTTATAATGTCGACAAACCAACAATCGAAGTCTCAGAATCATTTCAAATCCCTCTTAATAGCTCTTGCCCAAGCAATAGCTCTTTGCCAAGCAAGAGCATATTAAGATGTAATCTTGTTCCCTAACCCTAAACATCATTGTAAACCCATTCAAAGTTTCCCATCTGCTTCAGATCATAAGCACACATTCTAAGCTAACAATCTGTAATCATTTGTAGCCATCTACCCATTTTTAAGCCACTTCTCCAAAGAGTTTTTCAAATCAGTTCAAACTAGCCTAGTCCAAACTAATCTTGGTATTTAGTCACCATTCCCTCATAAATCTTTTAATCCCATCAAAATCTTCACATTATATTTTTAGACTTGACACCAAACTTTAATAGCAAATTTTAGTATTTCATCTTATGAAAAGGTCACCAGCCTCCATCATATGTGGTATCATGGCGAATCTGGGAAGGAGCTGATTTGGTCAGAACTTTTGGACATCTAAGAAAAAATTCTTTATGGTGGACTTGTCTCTACAAGCTTTTGAGTTGCTCCAAAAAAAAGTTTTGAGTTTAGCGAATATCTTATAATAAAAGATTTATTTTTTTTAATAGTTTGGACATCCAATATATTTCTTGCAATACTATGATGCAAGCATGGAGTTTAATTAGCGAGCTCCACTATAAAGCCTGACTTACATCCCTTGTATGAATCTATCCCTAAATTTTTTTTTTGAGTAAAAATGTCCCACTTAAAGAAAGTACAACCTTTCCATGATGCGATCAAAATATTAAATTTTTTGCTTTATTTTCTTATGTTAATGTTTTATGATAAACTAGTTGTTCATTATGTTAAAACTTGAAGAACTTTGTCATCTTACGAACTTGAGGTTGTAGATTTAGATAAACTTCATTTTAAAAAAATTAACCCATAAAAGTATATGCTTTTTTATCAAAAAAGGCTAAACTATTTAAGGAGAGCTTGAGACGTAAGTGGTCTTTGTACCCCCAGTCTCACCTGTAAGTTTTTATAGCTGAAGATTCACTTTATTTTTGCATATAAATTTCATTTTTTCCTCTCATCTATATCCTTTTCCCACTCATCTCTATTAAAAAGAAAACAAACAAACAAAAAGAAAAAAGCATCATGACACTAAAATCAGTCTTCCGAGATCAAATTGAAAATTTAACTCAAATGATTGATTCTGTAGATCTTACTATTCATGAAAGTGATACTAAGAATAGAGAATTATTTGAGTAGACCAAAAATCAGATGCAAGATTTAAAAGATCAAGTGCAGACAATCCTAAATCTTCTTCAAAATAATAAACCCCTTACCACACAGTCTACCCAAATTCATATTACATCATTAGAAGAAAATGCTTCATACTTAGAGCTAGGAGAAGACCAACTTCATAGAAGACAGCTTAATCTTAGGAATGGAGGAAGAATGGATCATCCTTATCGTAATAATGATGATTTTAACGACCTCTCTTTGGTACTTAAGGTTGAAGCTCCATCTTATGATGAAACCCATGAATCCTAATAAATACTTAGATTGGTTAGTCCAAACCGATGTTTTTTCTTATTGAAATAAGATGGATGATTGTTAAAAAATTGAATTTGCCAAAATGAAATTGATTGGTCATGCTAAAATGTTGGAATAATAAATTAGCTAAAGACTGGAGGTTAGGTAGGAACACTAACTGGATTGAAATGAAGATGTTAAGAACTAAATATTGTTCTAGACATTATGATAAAAAATCACATGTGCAATTGTTGACATTATGACAATGTAGTCTTCTTGTGAATGAATACTTCAACACTTTTGAAGACCTAATTTCTAGGACTGACTGCATTGACAATGATTGACAATTGGCTAATAAATTTGTCATTAGCCTTAGCGGACATTAAAAATGAAGCTGAGTTATTTGGGCCCCCCCCCCCCCCCTCTAGAAGAGGCCTTTCATTATGCTTTGTTAATAGAAAATTAAAGGACATCCACCTCTCTTTCAGAATTAAATGGACGAACACCCTCCACTTCTTCACATAAACTTATTTTTGGAACTACTAATCCTGCGAGTCAAACTCAACATCCCAAAGCTCCTAATGATGGGAGTTTAAGAAATAGTAAAGATATCATGCTTTTCGAATGCCACAAAAAGGGTCACACAAAACCAATGTAAAGCTGAAATTCTTTTCATGGATGAAATTAAGCCTTATTGATGATGACATGGAAGAAGTTTATGATGATACACCTCTTTCCGATGATGTCTTAAAATTCTTTAATGACCCT
The DNA here is from genome assembly GCA_022702705.1 of Papilionanthe hookeriana x Papilionanthe teres. Classification (NCBI taxonomy): domain Eukaryota; kingdom Viridiplantae; phylum Streptophyta; class Magnoliopsida; order Asparagales; family Orchidaceae; genus Papilionanthe; species Papilionanthe hookeriana x Papilionanthe teres. The sequence goes on from CM040427.1 coordinate 31,964,969, forward strand.
CCAATAAATGTAATGAGATGTTTAACTGTTATAAAAAATAAAACTAAAGATTTAAGAAAGAATATTTTTAGCATACATTCTATTTGTAATGTAAGTAGATGTAGGTTAGTTATTGATGGAGGAAGTGCAATGAATGTCATCTCAACCCATGCCATTACTAGAGCCAATCTTAAGAGTGCACCGCTTCGTGAACATTTCCATGTTAGTTTGGTCAATCATACATCCCTACCCATCACAACTAGGTGCCTTGTTCTTGTAAAGATTGGTAGTTAAGATCAAATATGGTCACATTTTATTAGGTAGACCTTGGTTGTATGACTTGAATGTAATCCACTATGGTAGAGAAAATATTTTGTTTCTAAAAATAAAAATAAAAATATTAAGTTAATTCATGTCAAACCTTTAGAAAAGGCAACCAACACAGCACCTCATAAAACCAATTCTGTTCTACAACCTAAACTCACTCTTAAGAAAGGTGCTAAGCTCCAATTAATGATCATAGGAAATTCTATTGTTACAGATAACTTTGCCATTTCTGAACTTGATTTAAACACATTGCCTTCTCCATCAACTCTAGAAATACAAACAGTTGGATTTGAAACCATAAAAATGGAGTTTTCTGATATGCCCTCCCTACATTTATTGCATGTGGAAGAAGTAACACCTGAATCTAATGAGATTCACATACCTTCTGAAAGAAGAGTTGAGACCACAGATAGGTTGCCCTCTCGTAGAACCATTCGACATGTCATTGACTTAATCCTTGGTTCACAATTCCCAAACCTTTCTCACTATTGGATGAACCCCATGCCAAACTAAAGAGACACGTTGAGGACTTACTTATGAACGAGTTTATTCAAGAACGTCTTAGCTCTTGTGCCGTTTCCACATTACTAACTCCAACACATGGATGACGTGTATTGATAATCGGGATCACTATCAAATATATGCTTCCTATTCCTCGGCTGGATGACATCTTGGATTTAATTTTAGGGCAAAATTTTTTTCTAAAATTTATTTAAGAAGTGGGTATCACCAAATTAGGACTCATTCAGAAGATGAGTGGAAAACTGCATTTAAGACCCCCAATGGACTTTATGAATGGTTGGTGATGCCCTTTGGACTTTCAAATGCTCTAAGTACATTTATGAAGTTAATGAACACTATCTTAAAACCTTTTATAGGAAGATTTTTGGTTGTTTGTTTTGATGATATTTTGATTTTTAGCCCAAGTGAGATAGATTATTTAGAAGACCTTAGACAAGTATTTAAAATCCTTAGGAAAGAACTGTTGTACATCAACTTGAATAAGTGCTTTCTACAAATTAAGGTTATTTTCTTAGGATATATTGTTTCTACTGCTGGAATCAAGCTCAACCCTTCCAATGTTTAGGCAATCTTAGAATGACATTTACCTTAGAATTTTACCGTTGTGCGCAGTTTTCATGGCATATTTACTTTTTATAGGAGATTCATTAAAGAATTTATTACAGTTTCCCCAATAACTGATATTTTGAAAATAGAGAAGTTTCATTGGACTCTTGCAGCATAGAAAATATTAGATCATGTTAAGATTTTGATGACCTCTACTCTTATACTCGGGCCGCTTTATTTTTCTAAAGCTTTTGAGGTAACTTGTGATGTTTCTTGGATTGGAATTGATGGATTTATAAGTCGAGAAGATCACCCCATAGCTCTTTAGTGAGGACTGAATGAAGCCAAACATGATATTCAACATATGATAGAAAACTTTATGCTATCATTCAATCGTTGAGATACTAACGTCATTACCTTTTACATAAGAAGTTCATTCTTAACTCAGATCATCATGTCCTCAAATTCATTAATACTCAACGAAAATTAAGCCATAGACATGTCAAATGGGTTGAATTCTTTCAAGATTATTATTATTTTGTTCTCTATCATAAACTTGGAATTGAAAATAGACCTGCTAATGCTTTATCTAGGATGATTTTAACTATAAGCTTTCTATAACTGAAAATTCCAGGATTTGATCAGATCAAAGATGAGTGCTCTATGTGTAGTGACTTTATCTAATTTATGTGTAAAATATCGATAAGCTTTTGTCCATTCAAAGAATATTTTTTATTATAAATGGATACCTATGTAAAGGAAAACAAATTTGTATTCCTAGAACTTCACTTAGAGAATTTTTAATCTCCGAGCTGCATTCTGGAGGAATAGTTGGACACTTTTGAAAATGATGAGACCATTGTTTAATAGAAAGCTGATTTTTTGCCTTCAATTAAGTTAGATGTTAAAAAATTGGTAGCCCAATGTTTAACCTATAAACAAACCAAAATCATTAAACGAAAATCTGGTTAATATGTTGCTTTGTAGGTGCCCTATAGGCCTTGGGAGTTCTCTCCATGGATTTTATATTAGGATTACCATGTACAACTCGATGACATGATAACATATTTGTCGTAGTTGACGGCTTCTCAGAGATGGCCCATTTCTTTCCATGCTCTAAAACCAATGACGCTTCCCATATTGCTCGATTATTCTTTTAAGGAAATTGTACGTCTACATGGCGTACCTTCAATTATAGTGTCCGACCGTGTTTTTCGATTTGTTTCATATTTTTGGAAAGCTCTTTGGAAGTTATTAGGCACAAAATTAAAATTCTCATCTGCCTTTCATCCTCAAACAAATGGCTTAATTGAGATAGTTAATCGAACTTTAGGAATTCTTTTAAAATACCTTGTAGGAAAGAGTTTAGGAAATTGGGGCTTGCATCTACGTACCTTGTATCTACGTACCTTGTAGTTTGTATATAATAGTACTATTTCTAGGACAAACAATACTTCATTTTTTGAATTTGTTTATGGCCAAATTCCAAAATGACACCCATTGATATAGTCGATCTCCCACCTCATGTGTTATCTGATTCTGCATTTTCATTTGCCAAATATATTCAAACCCTCCATTAAACCATAAGAAAAACAAATTACTTTTAAGTAATTGTCAATACGCTTCTAAGACAAATCATATAGGTCAACACGAGAATTTAAAGGAGACTGTTTTGATTCACATTTGTTCTGAGTGATATCGAACCACTAAGTTGAAGAAATTACATGCAAGAGCTTGTGACCCCCGTTTAAAATTCTTAAAAAAATTGGATCTAATACTTATCACCTTGATTTGCCTGCCGATATGTTAAGCCATCTTGTTATTAATATTGAAGATCTTCTATCATTTGAAGGAGTTAGCAGACTTCCACTTGTTCAAACTAACTCCTTGGCAGGAGATATAGTTCCCCATGTGCAAAATGCTTTTTTTTCTTCAAGTTGAATGCATCATCACTAATGAAGCACCCCTTGAACCAACTGCCGAGCATCGTTTTCTTGTTCGCTGGAAGAATAAGCCACCTATTGAAGACATATGATTGACACGCACAGATTTGAAGACTCTAACCCCACAATTAGTAGTAGACTTCTTAGTTTTCATCTCTACGAAAAAGAGTTCAATTGACTATGAGAGAGTTGATGTAACACATCATCTAAATGAAGTCAAATGTTCACTTACAAGAGCTCAAGTAAAAGTCCTAGAAATGGCCCAATTAAAAGCCCATTAAAGGCCCATCACAAGAGCTATATTAAAAAGAAATATTTAATTTATATTTTATTATTTATATTTTAATTTCAGTTTCTAGAATGTTTGAATTTTTAATTTTAGAGGCTTTTATGACAGGTCATAAAAAATAATAAATTATGTAGATTAACACCTTCATTAATGACCATCTACCACCCTTCAAAATGTCATCATCCTTTTATTGACTTTCTATCTATGTAATCCCTATAAATAGGACTGATATATAATGCTTTGGATCAATTGTTAATGAAATATGTGAGTGAGAATTTTCTCTTATTGCTTGGTGCTTGGTGGTTTCAAGTGTTGTCTTTTCTTTGGTGAGTTTAGATATTTTTCTTTACTTTTCTCTTAAGTTATTCATTATCCTCCAAAACACTTGCTCTTAAACTCTTCACCATACTTCATCCACGTTCTAAGCTTTTTATAATATCAACAAACCAACAACCAAAGCCTCACAACAATTTCAAGGGTAGAACATCATCTAGAGTAGATCCTCAAACAAATGAATAAATTAAAACTTACATATTCAAGAGTAGAACATCATCAATCTTGAATAAATCCTTGAACAAATGATAGTCGGAAAGTCAGTATTGCTGTTAAGCTCTAACACAGGGCCGCATTTTTCGCGCGGCGGGGCTTCAAACAACGAAGCTGAGTTCGGATTTATTGTTTGGATATGGCATTCGCGAGGCGGAACCCGGGATCAACCTCGCGGCCCCGCATTGTCGAGCGTCTTTTCCTCCTTTGCCCCGACACCCCCCGTCTCTCGCAATCGAGCTTTGCTGCCCCAACGATCGAACCTCCGCCTTAACTTCTTCGATTTGTGCGAGAAGACTTCTCAGGCCTCGCCCAAGGACCGCATTGGCAGAGTGTCCTCTACCACCGACCGATTGCCGGAGAAGTTCCACTCCGCCGCCGCCAGCGGGAGCTGCCGGTCGCCCTTTCGGTTTGGCTTGAAGTGGTTCCTTCATGGATGCTCTTCTTCTTCGCGTACAGATAACAAAGAAAAAAGAAAAAGATAGAAGGAGAAGAAGAGAGGAAAATTTAATTGCATACCACTCAATTTTTTTATTTACAGTAAAAAAAAAGAAAAAAAAATATTTACATACATACCACCCAAACTCTGATTTCTGATTCAATCCTAGGTTTGCTAATTTTCCAACTTTTATTTATTTATTTATTTATTTGTCTGGAGAGGACTCATGTTGGATCTTGACTCATGAAAATACACGTTTTTATGCTTAGGCAAGGTGTATATAAAAAATGTAGTTTAGGTGTTAAGATACAGAAATAAATAAGAATTGAGTGATATGTATGTAAATCTAGCACTCAAAGTTTGATATTTACACTTATAACTCCTTCGGGTCATAACTTTATGTATTCAAATGTGTATTTCACTTTTCAATGGAAGTGATTGTGGAATTTTGATTTTGTGTTGAAGATTTAAGTGTTATGCTTCTAAATTTGAATGTTTAGATGTTAGATATGTAAATACACAAGAATTTTGTTGTATCTTTGTAACTGTCCCGTATATACAAGGCATGAGGATGAAATACATCATAAAAGGCAATCCGTTTGGGGTTCTCTATTTATATTTGAACAACCTACATTGCTTTGGAACGTGGAAAATGGAACGGGCAACCTGAATTCTATTGCTACACCTGTACTATCACCCTTTTCTATTTTTTTAATTGATTTTACTGTTGTGTTTCATTGCTTTGTTTTATTGTAGTATCTGAACTTTTCTTCTGTTTTGAAATCAATTTGTGATTCAGAAGTTTTAAATTTGTGGCTGTCACAATCCTGTTTAAACAATTTTACTGAACAGGGGCAGAATGATTATTTTTTCAGAAACAGCTGCCCCACAGCTGTTTTCACACGTTTGTAACAAACAGACAACCAACTTCCCAGTAGTAGCTTCACTGCAACAGCTTCTTGGGGCAGCGCAGCTGAAAAGCTGGGAAGTTACAGCTATCCCAAACAAACCCTGAGATTATCAGAGACAAATAATGTTTTGGGAAGGGGAAGAGTAATTATTTGTTCGGAAGTTTGCATGCAACTTTTGCCCAGGGTTTTAACTCTTTTAATATTAGGAGGCTATTTTTGGTTATGAAATGGGCTTTTTTGGCATATTTCTCTAATTAATAAAGTTCGGGGACTTTTGGCTAATATTCCTTTCACGAGTCGTAACAAGTCAAATGTCCGTCATGCTACCATTTAGTGAAAGAGACATTTAGTGAAAGAGATTATACAAAAAATCTCTTCTATAACGTCTTTAGAACTCATTTGCATTGAGATCTGTGTTCTTTTGGACATAATCATTTATGATCATAAGTCTCAATTCCTTAAGAGAAATTTGTACAGATAACTCTGCAGGATTTTTCTGTCGATTAAATTGGTACAGAGTGCCACTTCGACTGCATATCTTATATAATAAGTTCGTTTTTCTTATCCAATGTAACTAATTAAATTGTATTCCCTCACCAGGACAAGTATATGCAGAACAGACTAGTGAGATTGGTGTGTGTCTTTCTACAGAGCCTCATCCGGAATAAGATCATCAATGGTGTGTATACTACTGCGTGATAGTACTTCATATTTTTTAGGAGAGTGCCAAAATAGTGGCCCGATTATTTAATGGGAGCTGTTTTAGTCTCAGAATTTATATAAGTGTCAAATTAGACTTCAGATTTTTTAAATTTGATTGAGTTGGTTCTCCGTGGGGGACTTTCAGCACATATTAAGAAAGTCAGAGAACTAAATTGACACTTAGACTTGAGACTAAAAATGACGCATTGCAAAGTATCACAGGACTATTTTGACATCTCTCTTTTATGGGTTGATGCACTTTGCACGTGTATATTCACTCAAAGATGACTACTACCTCGCATATTGTTTTTGGCATTTCGTTACATATAAAATTGTCATTTTGCAGTTCAAGATCTATTTATAGAAGTCCAAGCTTTTTGCATCGAATTTTCGCGTATAAGGGAAGCTGCTGGATTGTTCCGCCTTCTTAAAGCCCTGGAGAATTCACAAGAGCAATGCAAATGATAGCTCCATACTGTAATTTACTATACGCCTTCGGGTTCACATTCACCAACAATCTCTCTTATTCGTTTTTAGTGTCAGTATTGTTGGGACTTGGGAAGCTGCTAGCTGTATATACCAATGAATGACATCCCACATCCGAAGGTGAAATCTTTTGCTAAAATCTTAGGGTTTTGTTCGGGATCTTTTTTTCTTCGCTTTTGTTTTTGTTTTCTACTTTTTATTATTAAAATGTATTTGTTCAATGAATTTTATAATTTAAAAAATAATTTATATTTTAAGAAATCTCAAAATATATAAGTTTTGAGTATTTTTAAAAAATAAATAAACGTGTTATAGTATATCAAACTTATTTATTTTTAAAAATAAATAAACGCTCAAAATATACATTAGATGTTGTTCTAGGCTAAGGACAAGGATGTTAGATAGCCCTTTTCGATGTCCTGACTATAGTTCTTTGTTGATTTTGTTTCCCTACCCAGGCATCATCTTTTGTGCCTTTTCTGTGCTAGCATGTTTAGTTATTTTGAGATTTGTACAGAAGCATCTTAGGCCAATCTCCTTACAGGGAGCCATGCTTAAATGCACACACGTGTAACATGGAGGAGTGAGTATTAATTATGACCAACTCTTTTCTGCAGGCCCTGCTATGCTCCTTCTACCAGGCATGGTTCATGTGTTGCATGTAGATAACTTTTGATGTTGACATTGTTTTCATGCAGGTCGAGTCTTTTTTTTTCTTTTATTATGTATTTGATAGTCCTTAACATCTTGATAGCTTTTGATGTATTGAGTCACTGCCCATTTGGGATGTGAGAGACTTACTCTCTTCCTTGTGGCTTAACGAGAGCTTTGAAATTCACGGGATGTTCCTACGAGGTGACCCTCCTTTGTGACACATTGCACTAGTCGTCACCATAATTTAAGTTGGACTCCTCTTATCAAAAGTATTCTTGGGCGACCCCAAGATGTAAATAACCAAGGGTATACGTTCCCTTGGGAGTTGGTCTTGACCCTAGAACAAAACATTCATTTGGTTCTCTGGTTACATGGCTAGCTTATGTATGTATTCTTTTGTTGATATCTAGCTTATGGTGTCTTGATCTGATATTCTTCAGATGCACACTCTTGACCTATCGCACGAGGCTTAACTCTTATAAGCTCTTCAAGTTCTATTTCAAATTGTTTGTCTTGTCTCCATCTTAGTTCCTTTTCTAACCCATCCTCCACTATGAATCATTCATACGATTCATAAGAGGGCCTATTGGACAAGAAAATTCTCAGGTGATGACTAGACAGGCTGGAGACTTGGAGTTACAAAAGAAACAAAGAGCAATGACAAGGTTGATCCAATGACTCCGATAATTATAGAAGTAACAAAAAACTAACTACTTGACACGTGTTTTCTGCTGACTGTGTCTCAGAGAGTTGTATTATCAATATTTATGAAGAAGGGGAATGTATTCCTCCACACATTGATCCTCACGACTTTGAGAGACCTTGCACAAGTTAACTCATCAGGAAGTGTTATATTATGTTTGAGACTGAGCTCCAGATTATAGGACAAGGAGAATATAGTGGACCAATGTAGATTTCTCTTTCACTTGGGCGCGTTCTCATTCTCCAAGAAAATGAAGCTGACTAGCAAAACACTGCATTTCTATGGTGTTGTAATAAAGGATTTTGATTACATTGAGAAAGATGTGCACCAACAAATAGCCTTCATGTTTTGTCTAGAGCCTTATCTCCAAGAGCTACAACCCTTTGAGATATTGTGACTGCTCTAATACCCCAACACCTGAGTACTTGAAAGGACTTGTCCCCGATGGTACCTCAGAGTGCAAGATATCCCCAAGAAGACGGTGAATGGAGAATTCTACCTATTGCAGCACATTATTCGGACAATCATTGTAGCATGCTTCTGTTATCAAATTAAGATTATTTATGTTATGGTCTTAGACATCCATACATGTACTACGAACATTCAAAGAAAAATGTAATGGAGTCTTTTTTGTTGCTATGTATGAGAGTCCACTGAAAATGGTTCCAACAATTTTTTGTGCAAGTCCAAAAGGCTAGTTTAGACACGATGCAGCTGGGTCAACTTCAATACAAAATAAAAGGGAAGTATTCCACCAAACAATACACATAAAATAAAACACCTAAATGAAAATATGAAAGCAAACAAACTTTAAGCAAGGTTTAATTACCTTAGCGTGGACTATACCCAATGATCACTTAAAAACACCAAACAATACCAAATAACTCCTAACTAAATGAAGTCCGTGAATCATTCATAAACTCCTTCCGCAACTAGTTCATAAAATGGGTGTAAGGCCCTCTTGGAATAGAATCATGGCTTTCCTCTTTCAAATATTTGACATGCTTTTCCTCTTAGATATTTGTAAGACCATTGAAATTCCCTTCTATTGAAATAGGAACATCACATCAATTTTTGAGAAATGGCATATATTCTTCTTTAATGGAATACAATATTCTTTCTCTTCACTTAGTGCAAAAATTGAATGTAAGGCCCTCCTTGGACAGAATGTTGTTTTCATCATTCGATTAGCTGGCATATTTTTCCTCTTAGACAAGATGTAAAGCCCGGTATTCCCTTCTAATGAAATAAGAACATCACATAAAATTTTGAGAAATGGTATGAGACCTCGTTTATTGGTATATAACATCCTTTCTCCTCAGCTAGTTTATAGACTCTGGATGTAAGGCCCTCATTGAACGAAATCACGACGTTTCTCTTTTGACTAGCTGACCTGTTTTGTCTCTTAGATAGGATATAAGGCCATCAACATTCTCTTTTGATGAAACAAAAACATCACAACAACTTTCAAGAAATGGTATAAGATATCCTTTAATGGAATACGACATCCTTTCTCCCCAGCTAGTTCATAAACTGGATGTAAGATCCTCTTTGAATAGAATCAAAGCTTTCCTCTTTCAACTAGCTGGCCTCTTTTGCCTCTTTGTTAGGGTGTAAGGCCATCTACATTCCCTTCTATTGAAATATGATCATCACATCAACTTATGAGAGGTGAAATAATTAACCTTTGATGGAATGCATCCTTCCTCTCTCAATTTCCTCAACCAGTTCCAAAATTTGATTTAAGACCTTAATTGGATTATGACTTTACTCTCCAAACTAATTTGTCTTCTCTAGGATAATTTTTGTCAAATTTGGTTCAATCTCGAATTTCGCTTAGGCATTACTCGCCTAAGGTTCCCCAGCAAGAATTCACAATTCTTCAAAATCTATCCCTTTAAGTGTCTTTTTGCTTGAACTTTCTAACGTAAGAACTTAATTCTAATTCAAAATTCCTTGGAAATCTTTGGTCTAAGAATCAACAGTGTGGATCTTTTACCGAAAGCTCGTGTTGCTTAAAAATTCCCCTGCGGAAAGCCTAACTCGAACTAGACCTCATTGACTGGTTCAGTCAACATCAATGTGTGGTATACCTGCTGGGTACACCATACATATTGGGGGTCCGTTTGTTGACATCACTTTTGTGAGGGTTTTTTTATTCCGTAGAAGCCTAACATCTAGCCTTAGGATCTTCCAGTAACCTTCTTAGATGCCTAGGGATGGGACTAACACCCACCTAGAACTTCAATCATATTCCATATTTACTTAGGGTTTCATAGGTTAAGCTCAAATCCTTTAACTATTGGTTAAGATGATTATAACTTAAACCAACAAAGCCAAAGTTCAATTTCTACTAGTAGAGAATGCCTCAAGTTACCCATGGAGCCTAAAGTACTAGAAATCCCCATGATGACCCTTTGACCACCCAGTAAAACCCTGTTTGATCTGGAAAAAGCCATTTGGCATGATGTTAGTTATAGGTTAGAGAAGGGTTTAACCTTTGTACTAAAACCCTAAAACAAAAAAATTCCTAACATCAAAAATTTAAATCAAAAGGAGACTGGGCCACCAAAGTTAGGTTTAGAGCCTACCCAATTGCTTGCCCAAACACGAACAACATTGAAGCACAAATTATCACTAAAACATATTAAATTGGAACCTAAGTTTGAAATACCCAACCTATTAAAGAAAATAATGATTAAACCTACCTAAGATAAAATTAACTTAAAATAAAATTTATACCAACCAAATACCAATAAGTAAACATTACTAAAATTACTAATCAACCTAAGTTGGCACCAAAAGAATTAAAATCACCAAGTTGAACAAAAAATCATATCAAATTAAAATAAATGAAACTATTATTTGAATAAATTGATTTAGTTAATTAAATTTATGAAACCTGGAGGTCTAACTACCCAAGGCTAAGCCCAAATATCCATGGGCTCAAGCCCAAACCCGAGAAGGGCTCGTAAACATAACCCATCATTTGATCCTAAATGCAAGCCAATGACTCCAATAACTTCTTATGACACTACTATAAAAATGAGAATTAATTTAAAATAAACCAAACCTAAAACAAACACTAAAGGCAAAACATGAACACTTAACTAAACGTGGCACTAAGTGTTATCTTCATCAAAACAACCTAAATCAATCTTAAGGAGAGTCATGAAAGATCAAAACTATGCGCAGCCCAAGTACTCAATCAGCTTTATGTCTTGCCATGCCACCTCCATAGCCATTGGAGCTCCACTATGCTCAAGGTGTCAAAAATGGAGAAAGCTCCTTTACTTATGCATATAAGCCACATGAATCCCTCTATCCAACTTTTAAGGATCAACCAAACATCCTCAAGCAATCCAGAGCTCCCCCCATAGCCTTCCATGGCTATTTAAGGCCCCAACCCGAGAGCACATGACCACAATCAAACTCCCCAAGCTCCCACTTAAACTCCTTTCCTTCATCACCAAAATTTCTCCCACAAACCCTGACGGTCACCACTCACGATTCTCAAGACACCTTAACCACCTCATAACCCTAATATCACCTATGAAATCCCCCCCACTCCTCTACACACACACACAAAAAGATTCTCATAGTCCTAAAACTCCTTCCTGAATCAAAAACCTACCATCCCGCACCTTCCAACATAGCCCAACTCCAAACCGAGCTCCCATTTGTTCTAGCATATACCTAAGGCAAATTCTAGAGCAAATTAGAGTAAGGAGCGATGCGTAACCTCAAGTCGATCCTTTCCATCAAAACCCAATCAAGGCCTCACTTCTTTTGATAAGGTAATGGCTCAAATTCCTCATTTTTCCCCTCTGTTTGGTTCTTTATGAAAAGAATAAACAATGCATACCCACTTAGTCGTATAGATGTGTGTGCTAGGGCTAGATGAAGCTCTAGGGATAATTACAGAGGAAATCTTTTGACCATAATACGAGATCTTAAGCCTAGAACTTGTACGATAGACATTCTAGGGCTCATTGACGATGATGAAGAAGTGTCATTGGATCCCCGTTGTTTGAAATGTAGACTCGTCATCTAGCTAGAGGAACCAAAGCAGAATAGCTTATCGCGTGTCACCTTAGTGCCTACGTGGAAAGTGGAGCGAACCAGGAGACATCATATGAAAATTCGATGAATCTGATGATACAGTCCACGCCACATGTTTAAATAAGGCATTTAGATTATTCAAATTAATTAAATACAAAAAATTCAAATAAAATTTAATTAATCATATCTCTATAAATAAACCCCCCCCCCAACATAACAAACAAAGGAGAAATAATAAAAATAAAAAATTAAATTAATTAACTTATATTTAATTTTGAATTAATTAAATACTTAATAGGATATTTTAATTGTAAAAATTAAATATATGATAAAAAATTATTAAAATTTGAGGAATTATTCCCTCTATCCTTAAGAATGTCCAGTGATTTATCTAAAGACAGATGACTTCCCTTACACCAAAAGTCCTAAATTTTTTCAAAACTATAATTCTTTTGAAAAACCAGTAATAAAAAAATATTGATAAGAAAAGTATAAATTTAAATGAAAGTTAATAGGAAAAATTAATACATTAAATTTTCATAATTAAATTGATTAATTGACAAACACTAAATTTAAGAATTGGACTTAACATATGAATGACAAATTTGTAAGTTGCATATTTTGCATGATTACCTCTTTTTTGTCCTAAAATTCAATTAAAACAAAATAATTGACTTAACAATCCTAATTTTATGATATAATTGAGTCATTAAACATGATCAAAATGGCTTAATTGCATAATTACTATTAATTATGAAATTATCTACATTTAACAATAAAATAAACAACATCAATTCATTGAATTCTTCTTAAGAAATGATTAGGAGAAAAATTAATGAACTAAAGAGCTTTAACAAATATCAAATCATTAACTCTTCTTCAAAATGTTTAAGGAGATTAAGGAGTTAGATTTGCATCAATTCTTTTAATTTTTCTCTAAAATGTTTTAAGGATATCAGTAAATTGAATAACTTCAAATTTAAAAAAAAACATTAACTCATTAACATTCCTTTGACAATGAAGAGTTAGTGAATTAAACAAACACGAAATTTTTGGAAATCAAAGACACTACTGTCTTCTTCAACAATTCTTGAGAAGATCAATAACGTCAAAAGATTAATTCCTAAAATAATGGATAACCATAAGACATTTATATTTTCCTTAAAATATTTTGGAAGGTTAACAAACTAAACAATGAGACTTCGATCCATTTGTCTTCCTAAGAATGTTTGGGAAGAAGAGTAATGAGTTAAGGGAAAACACTAATTCATTATTTTTCTTTTAAGAAGGTTTATGAAGATTAATGAATTCTAAATGTTACCTATTAAACCTTCTTTAAGAGTGAATTAACAAATTAAATTAACCTCAAGATGATCTTCAAACACTTAAGATAAACCCATATCCACATCAAACATTCAACTACTTTGAAATTCCTACATTTAATAACTTCTTGAATGTAGAGAGCTGCACTCAAGATGACTCCAAAACAAGAGTCGACTTCTACATAATGCAAAACACTACTACAATAAAAGCTGTCAAAGGTCTAAAATTAGGACTATCAAGGTCTATTAATTAACAAGTCAAGACGCGTTTGACTTCTCTCAAGAGAATAAATGCGCGCTTGACTTAGAACAATACTAAACAACTCAACAGTGGAGATAAAGCGGGTTAAATGCAAAATTTGCAAATTGCAAAAGCATTCATTAAAATAAATTTACTTCGTTTAAAGGACAAATAATAAAAATCATTAAGAAATAAACTTAAAACTCTAAAGCCAACCTTGGTTTGAGAAGGAGCTTTGGAGAAGAAATTCCATTGTTGCTAACAATGAACCTTTTGGTCATCCATGACCAATCAAACCATAAACCCTAACGAGCCCGGAATGATGGACTATGGATTCTTGACCGAGTCATCCTAAAAATAAAACAATAAAAGATATTTAAAAACTTTAATTAACTAAGAAGTCTTAGCAACCTAAGATTTCTTCCAACTCCTAATACATTAAAGCTTAAATGAAATTCTAATGAACAAAATTCATTGAATGCAATTTTAACCTTGTTACCTGGATCTATGAAAACCTCTTGGATAACACAATCATGATTGCTGATAAGAATTTTCTGGTAGAAGTAGGCTTGATCGCCTCTCCCGGCTATAGAAGATGAGGGACCCGGCTCCCCGGGATGATGGAAAGTTATGGGCATCTTGACCGGATTATCTTAAATAAAATAATATAAAATTAACTCATTAATTACTAGATATGCACTATTTCTTCTACATCAAATTATGACAAAACATTTTAATTTATTTTGCAAGGCCATCAAGATGAACTGCTATGATATATTTAGTTTACATGTTTCTAGGATGTGCTAACTTTGTTTTTTAGGGCAGCTATAATTAAAATAAGCAGCTGTAGTAACCTAGGATCTACCTTTCGAGTCATCATTTCTTTCATAAAATTAGGAAGTGTTATAATCGACGGACTATTAACATTTGAACTATTCAAAAGAAAATAGAATACGAAGCAAAGGATGAACCTCAACCAAACCATCAATTATACTTTGGATGATGTCAGCCAACGAGTCTGACATAGAACCAGGGTTGGCATCCATATTGTTAGTTTGTCTGGGTTTATTCGATAGGCCTGCATACATTATAGGTGCCTTTTGGTTGAAATACCGGTAGACTCATCTAAGAATTAAATTTTCTATCCCAACCAAATAAATAACTTGAACTTAATTATTCAAACAAAACTCATAATGATAACTAAACTGCACAACTTATTGCATTCACAACTATATAAATAACAAGCATCTAAAATAACCTCGATTCACATCAAATCAAAATTAAGTAGAAAACCTTTTTGATTTAGGAATATGAACGAAAACATGATTTATAAGCATATGCATAACATATTGCTTCTAGTCCTTGACTTTTAAATCCTCACTCATTGCACAGAAAGGGAAGGTTTGACTCGTACGAACCACTACCTTATAGAGTGAGTTATGCCTATGCACATTTATTGATCTTTTGAACAAACCTTCTGTGCATTTATCATGAAGAACCTACTCACTTTCTTCGATATATCTTACATTTTTCTTCCTTTGGGTTCATATAATAACTGTTTAATTTTCGAGCCTTCACTATTTGGAAATCCAATGTCCAATCGTGGAAGCCTAAACTTACAAATTTCTTGAGGGCAAAACCATATCCTTAATCAAAAGTTTTCTTAAGTAACTCTAATTGCTTTAGATGTAATTAATTATATTGGCTTGCCCTTATAGGAAGTTAAAGACCCCATATTTTATCTAGAACCTATATAATCTTCAAATTAGATAACGAAAAGTGTTATTCGTTTAACTGTAAATTAGTGCAACATTTCTTAATTTAAATAATCAAACTAGTTGTAAAGTCGTATTTCTATCTTCTTGGATGGTCCACCACTTCTGAGGACCCGTTTGATTATTTTAGATAACCAAAATTTCAAATATGCACAACATTCAAAGCCCCATGTTGAGAAACCAAATTAACACACAATTTCATATCCTTATAAAATTCTAAGTTTTTGATTCACTTTTTTGGAATTTCGTAGTTTGTATCTCGATAACCCTCCGCCAGGGCATGCTTTAGTTGTTTCGTTTATGACCAAGCGTGATAATGAATTTTTGTCATCCTCTTTGCTGCAACCAAGTGTCTGAACACTTTTCAGTTGTCTCTGTTGTGACCACACATCGTAATGCCTTTGGGTCATTTTGTAGAATACTTGAGTTCCTCGAGTATTTATTTTTTTTATTCAACAAATTGCAAACAACTTTTAAAAAGAAATTAAATCAAACAATAATATTGCTTCTCAAATTTCGTCCAAGATACAAAAATAATCGTTTTAATTATGTATACAATTTTTTGAGGTTGTCCCCACTCCATGTTTGTGTGAGGACTTTCATGTCTTTAACTTGTACACACCGGAAGCAAGTCATTGCTCAATGATGAACGGGCCGGTCCATGCTGATGAAGCTTGCCGACCAACTGTCCTCTAGCGGTTGGATTGGCATTTTTCATAACTAGATCACCCAAAAAAAATATTTCACGTACATATTCGTTGTAGTAGCGGGCTCTCCTTTTTATTTCTTCTTATCACAATGCAACATTGTTCAAATTTTTTATAAAAGATCAAGAGCAAGTGAAACTTCTTGGGGGCCAATGACATCCTCCTCGTCAAAAGATGTTGCAGTGACGACTCTTTAACTATGATGATTATAATCAACTAGTAACATGACTTTAATTTCATGGGAAAGCACGTATGTCATTTGTCTGGTTGATTTTTTTGGGAGTAGTTCAGACGACCCAAAGGACTGAAGGAAGCATATCCGCCAATTTACCTTTTGCACATTCAAGTTTCCTCATTAGTAAGTTTAGGATGATTTTGTTATCAACTCCAGCTTTACCATTTGTTCGGAGGTGATATATGACGTGCATAAATTTTACGTGATTTTACCTGCTATTTTTCTTGTAGTTTGCATGCCAATCTATTTATTTATCATAAAATTATGATTGAGAAAGGCATTTTGTTCATGTGTCGCATGATGAAAAAGTTGAATATGAACAAGTTGGAATGAAAAAAATATGGCAAAAATGTGTCCCGAAGTGGCGTGGCCATGCCTAACAGTGGATGACCATGCCACTTTTCGAACATGGCCAGCGTGACCACGCCAGAAATGATGTGATGAATCCATATGGTTCAGTAGGGCGATTTGACCATGCCACGGTCATGCACGACCACGCTGACCCAAGCAGTTTAGCAGCGTGACCGCATAAGAAATGGGTGTGACCATGCTGACATGCAGTAAACACTTTAGAAAGGAAATTTGATGGCCTAAATCAGGCTTCTTGGAGAAAGTTATGCATCTATGGAGGCTTGGAGGCTAAAGAAGAGAGTTTGGGAGAGATTTTGAGGGCCCTCTTGAAGGTTGTCTTCCACCATTGGTGGAAGCTTTTAAGGGAGGGTTTTTCTTTACTTTGTGAGTTGTGAAAGTTTGTATGAGAGAGAAACGTGTTGACTTTGTAGAAGGAAAAATTTCTTGTAAGTTTTTCATATCTTTGTTGCTTGTAATGGATTACCACATGGTGATTTTTGCTATGGTTTTCTCTATAACGAGCTGCTTAATTTACTTCGTTTCTCTGTGATAAAGGGAGTAGTGTTTTTATCATGATTTTCTATAATGTTTTTTTCCTTAAGCATTTTCTTCAAGATTTTCATGACCTTATTGTTGGATAACCTCCGATAAATTTACTTCTATACTAGATAACTAGGATGTTAAAATGTTTCATGAAACTAAGACCTCTTACCGCCGCGTAGTGGGAACAAAGGGCTAAGCACAAAATTCTAATAGGATAGGCATATTTCAGTGGAATTATACAATCTTTCCAGGAGATAAAAAGTCATGCAGAATGCCATGGGGATTGATGAAGTCTCAACTTCATGGATTCGAGGCATCTTTTGATCTAGACATAGGCATAAGGAGTATTATGTCCCTAATTAACAACAATCATATAGGAGAACATCAAAGAAAAATCATGATCACCATGATCCCTACATTGCTGAGACATGAGCCTCATATATCTCGGTGGAACTCAAAAACTTCCGCTCTAGTTTTCTGCTTTCTTTTATTGCTGAGTATTCTGTTTTGCTAGGACTTAGAACTCAAAAACCTCCTTTTCATAAATGCCAAGCTAGGTTAACTGATTCAACAAACTAGAGATTTTTTTTGTCGAAGAAAATGTTGCACTTCTATTGCGGGATGACTACACAGGTGGCACGCACATGGTGGATATGTTTGCGGAGCTTTATAACTATGTAAGTGTTTAACATAGTAAAAATAGCAAATGTACCCCTTTTTATCAACGCAAGTATACATATCGTTCAAGTAATAAAGGGCTCTAATGGAGTCCTAGATATCGATCCCACAGGGAAGTTTAGAGATTAAGAACTAATTTCAGCAGATGCAATTACTATCTAGTATACGGAAATAAAGAACACTTATACTAAACTCTATTACTTAATGGAAGATTGCAATTTAGAAAAAGTATCTTTCTCCTTGTTAAGAGAATTAAGTGAATGGATAATTAATTTAGTTAGAATTATATTGTGCCAAATAGGAGCATTCATAGTCTTTACCCTTTGATCCAGGCATAAAGAACATTGACTAATCCTATGCTTGGTTACTGAATCTGCGGCTAGGCTGGGAGGATACTGGCTGCCACTTCGGCGCTCCCACATTCCCCTCGCCTGAGGGTTAACATCTACACTTCATCTCCCAAACAATAGGACCAAATTTGAATATTTTAGTCTACCACACTAAAATATCCAATTCTACGCCCGATAAATAATATTTCCCTATTTATTTGCACCCTCCTTTCAAGGCTTTTGATTTCCCTGAATTTTGGATGTAATCTTTACTATAGTTAATAATTCAACATATTTTAATAGTTCAACTGGCCAAATTGAAAGTAAATTATGATTTAAGTAAAAGATTATCACAATTTTTATTTAATATTTAAGGCACAACTAATTAAAATTTTCATTTCACAAAATCTCAACAACAAGGAGAAAGACAGAGAAAACTACTTAGAATGCATAGGAAGAATAACACAAAACTTGGATTTTATTTAAAGCTATAAAACAATAAACAAAAACTTATCTCGAATCTTCTCCGCAAGCAGACTCCTTGAAGTTCCTCTGACTCTTCCTTCTTGTACAACACACTCAATTAAACTTACTAATGAACTCTCTAGAACACATTACAGACTCTCCAGACTCAGACTCTCCAGATTTAGATTAAGACACACACACCAAAAGAACACACACACACTAAAAGAACACACAAGAAAAGAACACACTTTTTCGGCCTAAATTTGTCTCTATTTAAAGAGGGAGATATATTTCCAAAGGTTGCTTATGCACCTATTTAAAAACCATCCAGATTCATTGAACATTTTCTTGAACCGACCTTCTTGCCGTCGGTGGCTTGATGGCGCCGTTGGCGGGCTTTTAGAACATTGGCCAACTGCTAAGGCTCGCTGTCGGTGGGCTCCTTCATAATATATTAAAAAACTTTTGGAAAAACCAAGCCGTCGGCGGCCTATTCCTCGCCGTCGGTGGAATAGTTCAATTTTCATCTCTTTTAGTCATTTTTGTTCCAGATTTGCTTCTTTTCGATCTTTTTGCTCACATTACCTATAATTTTTCATACCTACAATAAAACATAGAAAATACATTTCTTTAAAGTGCAATTTCATATAAAATTGGTATGAATTTCTCAATACATTTTCCTGTGATCAAAATCCCCCAAACTTAACTATTACTTGTCCTCAAGTAATCTTGATACTACATAAAAGTAATGATTATTTGTAGTAAAGTTTTTATTTAGAAATACTATGAATTTAATTTAAATAAGTATTATAGTAAAGTTTATTAGAAAATTTTTTAGATAATTAAATTAATTCTATAGATATAAGGCTATTTGGTTATCAAGTTTAAGAGTTATAGTCTTCTATTCATTTCAAGAATGACTATATTTGCAATATTAGATTACTTAGGATATTCAGATGATAGGAAATTCATGAAAACACTATTTAGTAAAATACTAATCCATATATATAAGTTTAGAAATATAACTAAGTTTTACCCTTCAGGTTGACTCAAATGAAGCTAATTTTTGATAAAGCATCTCCTCACTTACTTTTTCTTTTCTTTTCGTTTTGGATTGATTTTCAATCCTTTTTCATTTTTTTTTCAAGTGAGGATTACTGTATCTGGATAACCTGTTAATAATTTTGAACTTCATTTTCCTCTTCCTAAATTTGAAACTTGAAATACTTCTTTATCTTATATGTATTTCATAGTTTTAACTTCATTGAGTTTCAATCGTTTCTTTCTCTTCTAAAAACCTCAGAATTTAATATTTTAAAATATAGTTTTCCTTACTTTAAATAGTTAACTATATTCTTATCCTTTATTCCAAATATCTTAATCTATAAAATTTGTTTAATCACTAAAAGTATTTCTTTTAACTTTCTATAATAATTAAATAAATTAATTCTAGTTTACTGAATTAAATTTACTACAAAAAATCATTTATATAAAATTTTTTGAAAATATAAATTGAGAACAATTTAATAATTAAATTTTTGTTTTTCCCTCCCCCAAACTTAAATTTTTCTATCTATTTATATAGGGTGAAAATAGAACAAGCTGTAAATTTAAATCATACTTTCGTGCTTTAGGTGTTTCTCCTTTTGAAGTTCTGCAGGTTCTTTTCATCACTTAATTAACCTGTATTGTTAATAATTTTATACACATATATAATATCAAAAAAATTGCTGGGTAAAGAAGTTTTGAAATAAGTACAAAATACTAACACAATTTATACCTATTATACTACTAAGCACAATTTAACACAACATCCACATACATTTCACTAATCCAGTTTCAGAGTTACAATCACAATTTGAAATATTAAAATTTAAAACTACACAAATTTAATTTATACAACAAAGTTTAAATGTCTTACATAACATAATAATTAAAATACATAAACTAAACAACTAAACAAACACACAACATAAATATCTAATCATAAAATCTAATCACCAACATTAAAATCCCAAACTATATCCTCGTCTCCTTGTTCAGCAGGTGGAGTAGGCTGGTAGTGAGTATAACGGGGGCTCTCAGGAAATATAACATCAAGCTCTCCTCTCCGATAACGATTCTCAGCATCATAATAGGCTATCTCAAATTCGGAATGCCTCTGGAGATAATCACTATCATAATCATGCCTCTGCTCTAATCCTCCAATTCTCTGATAATATGCTCTAATTTTTCTTCAATCTTTTCAAAACTTTTCCGCTGCAGAGTGATTTCATTCATCAAATCATAAAGGGTAGGAGAACTATAGGTATGAGGGTCATAACTGGTAGAGGGAATATCTCTATTAGTTGAAGGTGCATAGCTCCTAGTCCCAAATCTCCATCCTTCGTGGGATTCATAAGTCTTTATATTAGCCTGGGTAATGGGTTTCATAGGTTCAACCCATTCCTCATCATCTCTCGCCTCTACTCTAGATAATTAGCAAAGTGCATAAATTAGACCAGGATGTCCTAGTCCTCCTCCACTTTCACTTTTTTGCAATGGCTAATATATTTTTATAAATAATACTCCCCACATTTATACTTCTGTGGTTTTGAATACAAAAATTCAGAACTGCTCTATCTCTTGTGACTTCACTGTGATGATAAGTGGGTAGAAAAGTAGATCAAATAAAATAATACCAAGCCTTAGAGGTTGCATTTAACATAGAAAGGGGGAAATTTACCCGTTCACGCTGCTTAATTTTCCAAGTCCCTTTCCCATCAGTGAGAAAGTTAATCACCTCCTCCAGCGGTCCTTCCATTGTTCCCAATGTATCGTACTTGCTGGTATGAAGATCTTGTACTTCGTAGAAAGAATTTATTCATGCAGCATTAAAATCGACTAAAAAGTCTCTAACCTTTATAGGCCCATCCTCTATCTGGGTCAAATTGGCATAAAACTCTTTTACGACTTCAACTGCAGCTTTATTTATCGTATAACCGAAATTTTCCCATCTTCTCTCTTTGATCGTTTGTTCCACTTCTCCTCCCGGATTCTTAAAAACTTTATCTTGAATGTATTTTCTTGCTTTGATATTAAAGTTGTATCTTGATTGAGCTTTAGCATTCACGAATCGTGTCTCATCAAAATCTAGTCGCCTCTTCTATCGTGGAGCCATTTCTCGATCTATCAAATTTACAAAAATCTCAACTAAATTCCAAAATAATACTAGAATGGCTTCCAAAGGTGACTTAAAATAATCTAAAATGAATTCCATGGATTTCTTCCAACTATTTTCTCTATCTTTCAATTTTTTTCGAAATCCCCAAATGTGGAAGAAATACACGGTGAAAATCAAAAAATTTTTGCATGGGAGTGAAGTTCTTACCAAGGGAAGATAAAATCCGGTGTCAAAATGTGTTGAGGTTGCTCCAAATCCAAGATCTCTCAAGCCCTAGGTAGTTTTTCTTGAAGTTTTGAGGAAGGGGACGATGAATAGTGACGGTTGACCGGTCAAATAAAAGTGTTTTTCGGGATCTCGTCGTTAGAGGGAAAAATCTCGCCGTCGGCGAGCTAATTAATTCAAATAGGCTTAAAGTCTCTGGAAAAAGTCACCGTCGATAGCGTCGATCTCTTTGTCGGCGGGATTTTTTTGAAATTAATATTTTTAATATTTTATGATGTTTTTCAATTCATTTTAAACCTTGTTAATGTCCGATTAATCAATTAAATATATTTTACTGTGATTAGATACTATTTTAACTCAATTAAATTCACACAACACAAAACGTCACAAATTTTATTTAAAATCCAAGTGTTTACAATATTCGTACACCACATTACTAATAAGGTATTTTTATAACCTTAACACACTAAATTCAGCGTCGCAATCTAAACCACAATACTCAAAGCGCTGAATATAAACAAACAACACATAATCTCATCTATACTGAGATGAAATCTTAAAATCTAAAATATCAAAAGTGCAAATTACATAAAAATTAAATTCAAACTAACTCAACACATAAAGAAATACGAATGTCTTCTATTCGTCAGGGTTTGTACAAAACTCATCTCTGATATCTCCGATAAAACGTAAATGAACGAATAAATTGTAGAATGGCCTGTAAAGAAATTCTTCTGTAGAATCTTTTTCAATCCATCCTTTCTTTCTCAAAACCCGTATGAAACTAGCCTCAAGATGTCCAGAATGATCGAAGTGTTCCTTCATCCTCCAATCAATATGATCAAATAAATCAGAGATGTTATTAATTTAATTCATCACGTTTTGTACCTCTTTTTCCAATCCGTTGTGTTTCCGTAAGATCAGATTTGTTTTATCAGTATAGGACCTGATTGAAAGAGAATTTTGAGATGCTTGATCCGTAATAATGGTTGTTTCATTATCGTTATCTAGAGTAGGAAACATATCAGTTGGATCTAAGGGTTTCCAAGGCAAAAGTACCTTTTCCCAAGCTTCATATGAAACTTGGTATTGACTGCATAGTGCAAAAATTGTTAAAGGATGTCCTAGCCCATAAATCGATCCATGAACAATCAGGCCCAAAGCATACTTCACAATAATTGATCCAACATCGATAGGTAATCCCGCTTGAATACAATAATTCAGAATCACACATTCCTTAGAAACTTTATTTACCCTCATAGTGGGTAATAATTTTGAAGAAATAAAGAAGTGTCAGTGTTTAGAGACGGGGTTTAGAAGTGATGTAGAAAAGCTAACATACCCGTCTTCTCTTGTTTCCCAATCTTCTGCTTCATCAGTCAAATATCGATAGATCTCATTCATATTATTTCTTGTAGGAACAAAGCTGGAATAGTGGCAAACGAGTGTATTCTAAATTGAATATAACTCATTAATTCTAGGAGTGAAAGTTACCCATCTGCCTCACCGTCGACGGGCTTCTAGAACATTGGCCAACTGCTAAGGCTTCATTGTCGGCGGGCTCCTTTATAATATATTCAAAAACTTTCCGAAAAATCACATTGTCGGCGGCCTATTCCTCGCCGTTGGTGGGATAGTTCAATTTTCATCTCTTTTAGTCCTTTTTGTTCCAAATTCGCTTCTTTTCGATCTTTTTGCTCCCATTACCTATAATTCTTCATACACGCAATAAAACATAGAAAATACCTTTCTTTAAAGTGCAATTTCATATAAAATTGGTATGAATTTCTCAATACATTTTCCTGTGATCACGGGATCAATACACGGTACTCTTGAACCCCATTACTACTTGACACGTGCACTTGCGTTGTATGACCTACATAGAACCCGATAAGTTTTGGTGCACCAAGTTTTTTATGTCTTTGTTAGGGATGGGTGTTCATAATTGTTTCTGCTCATAGGAAAACAATAGTTGAAAAACTTAGGATCAAAGTTTAGTGATTTTCTTTTTTTATTTTATTTTAATAATTTATTTTTATTATTGCATATGTATTTATGTATGTTTCTTTCTAGGCATTGAAAAATTAAAAAGCTGAAAAAAGTTAAAAACCAAAGCTTAAAAAAATTATTTTTATTGTCAAACTGTTTTCTATTTCTGTTGTTTTCTTTCACATATTGTGTGTTTTATTTGCATGCTAGTGTGTTGAGTGTCTTGTGTGGGTTAGTGTGATTGTTTGGTGCTTATTTTCAGTTTGTCCTTTTTATATTTAGGGTAGCTGAGGCTGACCTTGCCCCTTTTGACCTGGAAATTGATCTCACATTTAGACATCTTAGGAGATCACTATTATTTTCTAAAACAACTGTGGTTGATCCTAACTCCCCTACCGTGAAACCTTTTAGGGAGTGTGCCGACCCATTTGTTAAAGAGATTGACATGAGCATAAACTATCCATCTATAGAATCCAACACCTTTGAACCGTGACCTGCCATAATTAAAATGATTCAAAATAACCAGTTAGGGGAACTTTCTACCGAAGACCACAAGCCTCACTAAGCTATTTTTCTTGAAATTTGTGCCACTTTCTAGTACATCGGTATCTCCGGTGATGTTGTTAAACTGAGGCCTTTTCCCTTTTTTACCAAGGGATAAAACTAAGGTATGGCTAAACCCTCAATCATCGGGATAAATCACGACATGGAATGAATTAGCACAAAAATTTCTAGCCAAATATTTTCTCCTTTCAAAATTGCAAAACTTAGGAATTATATTACCTCATTGACTTAATTCAATGAAAAGTCCATTTATGAGGCTTGAGAGAAGTTTAAATAATCACTTAGGAGGTGCTCTTACAATGCGCTACCTGATTGACTCATAATTGAAACCTTTTACTATGGACTGATAAGTTCCTTGAGATCCATAATAGATACTGCTGTCTAAACCTTTTTGATGAGGTCTACCACTTGATCGAAGAAATGACCACCAATAATTTCTAGTGGCCCATTGAATGAGTTACATCGCAGAAGGTAGTTAGTGTTCATGAATTCGATGTCTCAGCTATCACGACCACCCAAGTAGCTACTATTTCTTTTTTAAATAGACAATCTAGGGATGAGTTAGATGTATGGAATACCATTTAATGATGCATTAATTTAAGGACCGGTGATATATCCTAACATGTCGATCCTAGAATCTATGAAATCCATATGAAATAATGCTTAAAACCCTTATTATTTTAATGCCTACAATCTGAGCTCGAGGAAACACCTAATTCTCTTAAAATCATAACAACCAGTAATGGGGGAACCATCATAACAACTATGTTGGCAGTTGACAAAACCCAAGAAATCAATCCTAGAAATTTTAATATCCACCAGGACTCCAGGGTAACTCCTAGGCCCAGAAGAAGTCATCTGCTGAAAAGTTAGTGATACAAATGGAGAACACTTTACAGAGCTAAGTTCTAGCCATCAAACGTCTAGAAACTCAATTATGATCGGTAGAAAATTTGATAAACAATAGTCTTCCAGAAGCACTTCCTAGTAATATTAAGATAAATCCCATAGACCAAAAGTTGGAGCATTATAGAGTAGAACAAATCAGGACCAGAATAGAAAAGGAAGCTAGCTATCTGAATGATAATACGCATGCGAGACCTGCTTGGGAAAAAGTTTCCTCTATCGTTCTGATTGACCAAACTGAGAGAATTCCACCTTCGTTCCCTCAAAGGTTGTAGAAGCCCAACAAAGACCTTGACAGTGTTACCATCCCCTATGCCATAGGAACTGAATTTTAAGGATAAGCGCTCCATGACCTAGGAGCCTGTGTCAATTTCATGCCTCTAAACATTTTCAAAAACTTAGAGCAAAATAAATTACGTACAAATTTGACACCTCAATTGGCCGATCATTATGTGGATCATCCCTTAAGCATAGTTGAAAGCTTGCTTGTTACTGTAGATACTTTTACTTTGTTGGTTGAATTCGTAATTTTGGATTTAAAAGCTGATAAATAGATGCATGTGATTCTTAGGAGATCATTCTTAGCCACTGACAGAGCCATTATTGTTGTTGAGGGGAAGGTAATTTTAAGCGACAACAAGTAAGCTGTTACATTTGATGTCTTAAAATAATCAGACCTGTCCCAAGTCTATAAATGATAGAATTCAAAGAACTGAAACTATGGCTATGGTGTTAAAAATCCAATCTGCTAAATCCAAGTATGCTCACTTGGAAGAGTAATGAATAAGTCATGAATTTTTGAGGAATTTGACTAACGACAATATTTTTCTCTAGTAGGATTACAATCACTATGCCCAGATATGTTAGGAGACCATCATATCCTACCTATTGGAACCACTAGTGATTATATGGCTGAATGTGAGACGTTGCTGCAAAGCCTCCATCATTGGTTAGAATAAGATTAAAATTTTTGGAAGAAACTGAGAATGTGACCCTACTAGGAACCTGAGGACAATCTTAATTTTAAAAAAATGACCATGGACTTCTGAGGTGTCACTTTCATCCTAGAGACCTTGTATAGAGAGATGACTGAAACATTTTCAAGCCGAGGACTTTAAAACGAACACTATATTGGGAGGAAGCTGATGTTTATTTATGATTTACATATTTATATGGATGAGATTGCACTTAAAAAAAGTATTTTTATGTTTTTTCTTGCAGGTACAATAGGAAATAGAAACGAGGAAGCATGGAATGGACTTGGACCAAAAGAATGCATAGAGGCACCAACGCCTAGGCGCTAGAACCCTAGGCGTCGGTCCTTCACTTTGCAACCTCTCAAGGCGCCAACAATTGGGCATGTAGGTTTCGTGTACTGGCGCCTAGGCGCCAGACCCATGGGCACCTAGGAGTCCAAGCCTTCTTCAGCATACAGACAGACTAGCGCCTAGGCACCAACTACTATTTGAGGAAGTTGTGGCAGTTCAAGAAGCCTATCATGGGGCATCATGCAGGAGGCTATGGGGTGGATTTATTTTATGGTAAATCTATAAATAATCATGCATTAGAAACTTATGGGGGATTGATAAATGTGTAGGGATTGATGAGAGTTGGTCATTTTAAGGGTTAGCATGTTGTATAAACCTTCTTCTTCTTCTAATTCAGAGGATTATGGAGAACCTTCAGGAGCAGCAACCTAGGTTCAGAAGGTGTCTTGGTTAAGCATCTTCACATCATTCTAAAAGGAGAGGAAGATAAGTCTTGTTTGTCTTTATTGTTGTATTTCATTTGTAAATATTTAAATTGTGGATTTCTCTTGTTTCAATGAATCTGTGTGGTGTCTTTCTCATGCTTCTTGAGTAAAATTCTTTACCTTACCTTGTGATAATTAATTAGGATTTATAGGGCTTGAAAGTGTTTTTAAATTACTTTTAATTAATGAATGTGATGATTAACCTTTAGATCTTCATTTGCTTTTCATTCTTTCAAAGTGAAATGTTAAAATGTGTTGTGAATCATAATGAATCGGGAGAGCTATGGTAGAATCAACTAGGTTAGTCACATTGAACTATAGGGTATAGGTTGATATGCCTTGTAAAAAGATGCAAATGTTAGAGAAATATGCTTTAACGGATCAATTACAGGATTAAAGGAATTAAAGTCATTCTAAACAATCTTCTTTATGCACTCAGGAGAGCGTAAAGAAGAGCGTTGATCCTATTTGGCACTAGGATTTTATAATTTGCACTTTACATTTTCTATAATCCACTTGCATAAATACAAAAGATTATTTCATTTCTACTATGCCGATACCTTCTACTAATCTTAGTGAAGTAACTAGAGATCAAGCTTTCTTAAACTTTTGTATCCAAAAAAAGAAATCCATTGACATATGTTCCCTCATCCATCGTTTTAATGTGAATAACACAAGGGGCATCTACTCTTTTTTTGTGACACTTATCTACTATCTTTTCTCTATGCCAAAACTCTAGAGTTTCTCTTAGTGGTTGTGAGGAGTAGCTTCAATTTTTGAAGCCTATCTTCAGATCAAAAATTGAATCATACTGAAGACATGCAGTGTTTAGAACTAGGCCCGACCCAATTTAGCCTACTTCTTTTTCTTATCCCGGACCTCATCCTACTACCCCGATGGCTACTTTTGAATAAATGTTAGAGAGAATGGAGGATAAGACCTCCATTTTACAAGTTGAGGTGGATAGGTTAGTTGATCATTTTTCACATATAGATTGGTAGAATAAAAGCCGATTTGATCAGTGACCCGACTCGTAATTACGTAGTTATTTAGTTTCCTGGCAAAAAATGTGATCCAGTTTCTTTTATCGGCTAGTGTGCAAACTGGATATATTTTAGAGTTTAGAATTTTATTTATGATCTACACACTAGGTTTTTTTACGCAAGTATACATATTGTTCAAGTAATATAAGATTTTCTTTTAAAACCCCAGTATCTATCTCACAGGGAAGGTGAAACTCTTTTTATCGACTTAGAAAACTTAACTTAAACTGTAAACACAATATCTATGAAATAAGGTCAAAAGTATAAATGTAAAAAGAAGTAATTAACTCCTACTAATACAGCTTCAAATCTTAAATAAAATGCAAAGTGTTTCTAAATTAGTTTAACGTAGAAGAGTTCAAATTTTTTGAAAGTCTTTCCACTTGGAATGAGATCATAAGCAGTGTATGAATCAAATGTTTAAATGTTCAATTGTAGTTTTATGACAAATAGGAGCGAACCCATTATTTACCCTCTTTCAATGCATAAGGAACAATAAATAACATAGAGTTAAGTTCCTAAATTCTTGGTTATGCAGGGTAGGTTCTAGTATGTCACTGTAGATTACCCAATGTGCCCACTCTTTTGGAATAACCTAGCCTTAAGTTCCAAAAACTAGATCCGTTTGGTTAAGGCTCCAGCTTGTCACCCTAGACTCACCAATTTACACCCATCAAATTTTATCTCCATATCTATTTGCACAACCTATGGGCTACATTCTCACCCACTCGATTAATGTGATTCTTACTAGTTGAGGACTACATAGCCCTCCTGGGTTATTATGGATTCGAAACAAGTTTTAACATTTTAATTTGCCATATTGAACATGTAAATGAAGTAATAAGAAATGAATCATCACAAGTATGAATAAGAGAAATCTAAATAATTCTAATACTGCACATGATTAATTCTTATTGCAAGAAGAAAGACAAAGAAAATACTCAGACTTCATGTGTTTAACACAACAAAACATGATTTATATTAAAATTCATGTTTACAAAGTAAACAAAACTCAAACAAAAATACAAAGTACTTATCATAAACTTCTCCTCATTTAAACCCTATGAAGTTCCTTTGTCAAATATTTACTTTAGTGAACACACCAAGAAACACACCAGACTCACAATTGACACACGATAAGAACTCTCTTATGACACACCGAACAAAAAGACCTCACGACACACACGTTTTCAGAACCTCTTGACTCTTATTATAATAACTCTTCAAACCCCCAAGAGCTACTACAGATGCCTCTTCAAAATTCATCCAAATTCAATGCATATTGAAGAAAATCGATTCTGGCGCGTTGGCGTCAATTTTCTAGACCAATTTAACCATCCGGTGCCTAGGTGCTGGATTCTAGTGCCATGACATCGAGCTCTCATTTTCACATACAGGTTTGAAACTTAGGATCCAGAAGTTGGCGGCACCGGTTCATATTGTGCCCTTTTTGCTTCATTTGCCCCGTTTTGCTCCGTTTTAGCTCCATTTGCTCTAAAACTCAATCTCTTGTATCTGAAACTAAAAACATACAAAATATCTTCCATTAAAGTGCAATATCATTAAAAATGAGCATAAAAAATATATATTGAAATAACACATTTTTAAGCGTGTCTCTTCCCCCAAACTTAAACATTACATGTCATAATGTAATGCTTTTATGTTATAAACAAAATGTTTTCACTTATGGTAGTGGGTTTCATTAAAGATTCCTGTAGTTTTGCCCCATGAATGTGATAGTGAAACTTTAGAAAAAACTCGGGTATAAGAGTATCTAGTAGTCAAGTTAGAAATTCTAATTTTCTATTCATTTCAGAAATAATTGTAATTTGTTAGATTTATGAATCCTAGAAGAATTAAAAGAATAGAATTGTATGAGTACTCTATTAGTAAGGATTTGACTAATATAAATGAAATTGATAATAAGTTTAGAAATGTAATTGGGTTTTTTCCTTTAAGATGATTCAAGTGAAGTCAATTTTTAATTTGACATCTCCTCAAGCTTTTCCCACACATATTTTATTTTTTACTTTTATTTTTCTTTTTTTAGGATCTTTTTAATCCTTACTTTTTTACTTATTTTTATGTAAGGATTACTATATCTGGATAGCCTTTAATGATTTTGAACTTCACTATCCTCATTCTAAAATTAAAAAACTTATCACGTTTCTTTACTTGAAATGTGTATTATTATAAAAATAATTTTTCATAGAGTCTCAATTCTTTTTAAAGTGTAACTCCAAGATTCCCAGTATTTCAAAAATACATTTTTTCGACTATAAATAGTAAAGGCATATCCCTATTCTCTTATACCAAATATCTTAACTCTAGAACCACCCTTTATCACTAAATATTTAAGTTTATTATAACATTCATAAAATCAAAAATATAGTTATCTAATGATAACACTACATATCATAGGTTATTTTAAAATAATTTTTAAATATAATTTATTGAGGATAAATAAAGATTAGATTTTTGAGTTTTCTCCCACCCCCGAACTTAAATTTTTAAACAGTTTAAAATATTTAATGTAAAAATGTTGATAAGAAGAAAATTTTCTAAAATATTTTCTATCAAGAGTTCTAAGCATGAAAAAATATACATGTATAAGCAGTAAAGAACATGTGTGTGGCAGAGAGTAACTTTAAAATTAAACAAATTAGAATTTCAGATGATTTGCTAAGTATTACTCTAACACACAAGCAGGCATATATGCAAGCTAGAATATAAAGAAAACAATAGACAATAAAAGTAAAAAAGTGCAGAATCCATAAAACAATGTAACAAATAACATAAAATCTAGTGCAATCGAAAATAATAAAAAGCCAACACCAACAAAGTCATAAGAGACGAGGAAAACTAAGTAGTGGTTCATCTTTTGAATGCAATAGTTTAAAGTGGCTCTCTCTTGGGCTCAAATGGTTTGTAGGAAGAAGTAGAGCATAAATAAAGTAGCGCCAATAAAATCCATATTATAAAATTTTAAATGTTGTTTTATCCACACCAAAATGCCCCCCAAAATCAGATTCATGATATTTTTGAATAATTTATTTGGTTTCTTCAAATGATGCACATTATTGAATCTTAATGTTTACATTTCTTATATAAATAAGGGTCATCCCATAATTCAAATTTAAAATTATGAATGAACTTCTTCTTTTGGTGGAATGTTAATCCGTAGGGTAAAATATCACTAAATATATAGTTAAATATATCATCATATCACGAAATATGCCACTCAACAATAACATATAATTATTTGTTAGAAAAATTTTCATTTATCTCATCTTCTAAATTACCATAATTTTTTTGTTCAAGACTTGATAAATGACTAGTAATTTGATTATCAGATTCCTTTCTATCTACTACTTCAAAATAAAATTCCTACATTAGAAGTACCCATCTAATTAATCTTGTTTTGCATCCTTGTTCAGCATCAGATATTTATATCAAAGTGATCAGTATGCATAATACATTTTTCTCCAATTATATAAGATCTAAATTTATCAAATGCATATAATATTGCAAATAGCTCTTTTTTAGTAGTACTATAATTTATTTAAGCTTCATTAAAAGTTTTTCTGGCATAACATATAACTTTAAAAATATTATCATATTTTTGCCCTAACACAGCCCTAATAACATAATCACTCGCATCACACATTAATTCAAATAGCTTTCTCCAGTATGGTGAAAGAATAATATGAGCAGTGATTAACTTTTCCTTTAATAAATTGAAGACATTTAGGCATTCCTGGTTAAACAAAAAATTGCATCTTTCATTTAAAAGATGACATAATGGCTTGACAATTTTTAAAAAATCTTTAATATATCGCTTATAAAATCCAACATGTCCTAAACAACTCTTAACTCCTCTCACTGTAGTTGGAGGGGGTAGTTTAACAATAACTTGTATTTTTGTTGGATCAACTTCCATGCAATTTTCAAAAATTTTATGCCCCAAAATAATTACTCCTACGATCATAAATGGGCATTTTTTCCAATTGAGAACTAAGTTTGTTTCTTCATAGTGTTTTAGAAATCTTGCTAAATGATCTATGCATGAATCAAAGGAGGTTCTAAAAACCGAAAAGTCATCCATGAAAACTTCAATTCCTTTCTCAATTAGATCGCAGAAATGGACATCATGCACCTTTTAAAAATTGCAGGTGCATTACATAAACCAAAAGACATTCTTATAAAGCAAAAGTTTCACAGGGACTTATGACGGCTGTCTATTTTTGATCCTCAAGTGCAATACGTATTTGGTGGTATCTTGAATATCCATCCAAAAAATAAAAATATCGATGCTCAGCTAGCCTATACAATATTTTATCCATAGAAGGTTGAGGAAAATGATCTTTCCTTGTGGCCATCCAGTGACTTGTCTTGTTGGAATTAATTCATTCCATTCATTTACAACTACAGTCACTCCCTCTTTCTTAGGAACACAATAAATCAGACTAACCCAAGTACTGTCAGAAATATAATAAATGATTCAATCATCCAACCATATTAAAATTTTCTTCTTTACAACATCTTTCGTTATAGGACTCAATCTCTTTTAAGGATATTCCCTAGGCTTGTGATTATCTTCCATTAAAATTCTATGCATACAAATTGAAGGGATGATACCTTTAATATCCACTAATATTCATCCAATGGCTTTCTTATAATTTCTCAAAATTTCCATTAATTTTTCTTCTTGATCTTCAATTAAGTTTGAGGATATTATAACATGTAATGTTGATGAATTCCCTAGAAAATCATGCTTTAAATGTGCAGGGAGTACCTTCATCTCAAGTTCATGATGTTTTTCAATTGAAAGAATAAGAGGTTTACAATTTTCAGTAGTGTCTAAATCTTAAAACCTTACTGAACATAAAGTGATTATCTCAATAGATTTATCATGAAAATCATTTTTGTTATCATACTCTAGTTCTTGTTGTCTTCTTTTAACTTCACAAATTTCTCTAAAATAGTTATCACTCCAATAATCTTCATTTTGTAAGATTTGTCATCTTTTCCTTTCGTTGGATACTTCATTAATTTAAAACATTAAAAGTAATTTCCTGGTCATTAACCCCATGGTAACTTTCCTTTTTTCACATCTATCATAGCTCGTCTAGTAGTAAGGAAAGATCTCTCTAAAATAATTAGTATTTCTTTATCTTCCTCCATATCTAAAACAATGAAATTCACAGAGAAAATAAAATTATCTACATTTACCAGTACATCTTCTATGACCCATTTCAGATAAGTAATAGATCGATCAACTAACTGTAGGGTTACAATTATGGAAAAAATCTCTCCTAAGCCTAACCTTTTGAATATCAATATTGACAAGAGGTTAGTGGTAGCCCTAAATCACATAAACCTATTCCATAACATCTTTCTCCTATTATACAAGGAATATTAAATCTGCCAAGTTCTTTATGTTTTAAGGAAGCTTTTTTTGAATTATTGTACCGCATTCTTCACTTAGTGCAACAATATCATAATCTCCAAACTTTCCTTTCTTATTTAATGCTTCTTTCATAAACTTAACATAACTCGTCATTTGCTCCAATGCTACAACATAAGGAATATTGATTTTTAACTTCTTAAATATCTACCAAAACTTAAAAAATTGTTGATCAAGCTTCTACTGTCTAAGTCTTTGAGGAAATGGAGATGTGGTCCTTCTAAATTGATCTTAGTTTGAGAGATATGTTTTTCTATATTCTTAGGAACATTTTCTTTTTCATTTTATTTAGTTTCCCTCTAAACTTCAATCTCATTTTGCACTCTAGTATCCAATTCTCTACCACTCTCAACTTGATTACTTTTACTTCCTCTTTATTTTTTTTATTTAGGGTTAAATTCAGTGTTCCTAGAAAGTATTCCCTGAGACCTATTGTTAAGTGAGTTAGTAATTTATTGCACTTGATTCTCAATATTTCTAATAGCAACACTTTAAATTTATAATTGATTCCCCATATGTAAGACCACTTCTTTTATAGACAACTTCTTCCCCTTAAATTTTTGGTTATTGGTAAAGCCAAAAGGATAAGAAGGCCTATAGTTAGCATTATCCTGGTTGTTTCAGTTCTCCAATGAGTTCACTTGATTTTTCCCCCATTGCTAATTTCTACCACTGAAATTATTATTCCAGTTAAAGTTAGGATGCTTTTTTCAACCTGAGTTATAATAGTTAGAATATGTGTTATTGGGTCTATTATTAATTATAATTAAAGTCTCAAATGATGGTTGAGAATCAAACAATTGTCCCAAGAGTTTGCTTCACTCACATGCGGTGTTTGAGTTAAATTCATTCCGAATTTGTCCAACTTCATAGATATCACAATAACCTGAGATGCTAGAATTGAAATTGCATCAGTATTATGAATACTGGCTACTTTCTTAGTAGATATCCTTCAAGAGGTCAATTTAAAGTTTTTAGTAGCCATCTCTTCTATTTATTCACATGCTTCATCAAATAATTTTGACATTAATGAACCACTAACAACAACGTCGATGATAGATCTAAGTGACCCTACTAATCCATTATAACCTGTTTGAATAATCAACCAGTTTGGCAAAGTGTGACGTGGACACTTCCTATGGAGTTCTTTAAATCTTTCCCAAGCTTCGTATATTGACTCATGTTTATACTGCATAAATGAGGTAATATCATTTCTAAGCTTAACAGTTTTTGAAGGTGGAAAATACTTAGCAATGAGTTTTTGCGCTAAATCTTCCCAAGTTTTGATAGATCTAGGTGCTAATGAGTTTAACCACGTCATAGCTTTATCCCTTAAGGAAAAAGAAAAGAGCATAAGTCTAACAATGTCATTTGATATGCCATCGTACTTAAATGTAGCACATAATTCTAGAAAACTAGCAAAGTGTAAGTTTGGATCCTCAGATGACGCTCTTCCAAAGTGATTATTCTATACCATTTGAATTATAGCGGGTTTAATTTCAAATGAGTTTGCCACTGTAGCAGGGGTTTGTATGCTTAAGTGAATTTCATATGCTGCAGGCTTTTCATAGCCCCTTAAAGTTCTTTGTACATGATGATGCTGTTCATTTTCAAAAGTTTGATTATCAATGTTATTATGTTATGTGTTCGCCATTTCTTGTAAATTGTGTAGTTCTTTTTATTTTTGGATTTTTCTTATAGTTCGTTCTAACTCGGAATCATAAGGTACAAAACCTTCATATCCTGAATTACACATACAAAAGCAAAAGTTCAGAAAGAAAAATTAAACAAAACACTGAAAAATATTTAAATATATATAAATTTATCCTTTTTTATTTTTTATATTTAAAATTATTTTTAACACACAAACAAACAATTATATATGTAAAAACACTACAATCTTCCTAAAATAAGTCTACTGTTCAAATAAAATTTCTAAGTCATAAATTCCGTCGCTTCCTTCCTTCTCTAGCAAAAGCACCAAAAACTTGGCTTCACGTGCAATTACATAGTTATTTAGTTCCCTAGCCAAATACTTGACCGAATTTCTTTAGGTGACTATTGTGTAAACTGAATATGTTTTAGAGTTTAGAGCTTGATTTATAATTTACACACTAAGGGTTCTAATCAAGTATACATATTGTTCAAGTAATATAGGATTTTATTTTAAAACCTTAGTATCGATCCCATTAGGAAGGTTAAACTCTTTTTATCGGCTTAGAAAACTCAATTTAAACTGCGAACAAAATATCTAGGAAATAAGTTCGAAATTATAAGTGTAAAAAGAAGTAAATAATTCCTACTAACATAGTTTTAAATCTTAAATAAAATTCAAAGTGTTTCTAAACTTGTTTAACATTTGTGAAAGTCTTTCCCCTTCCAATGAGAGCATAATCGGTGTAGGAATCAAATGTTTAAAGATTTAAATGCAGTTTTGTGAAAAATATGAGCATAACCATTCTTTACCCTCTTTTGAGTGCATAAAAAACATTAGCTAACCTAGAGTTAAGTTTCTAAATCCTTTGTTATGCTGGGTATGTTCTAGTTTGTCACTCTAATTTACCCACTATGCCCACTCTTTTGGACTAACCTAGACTTAAGTTCCAAACTCTACATCAAATTAGTTAAGCTAGCCTGTCACTCTAGAAGCACCAATTTACACACATCAAATCTTATCTTCCCATCTATTTGCACTAACCTATGGGCTACCTTTTCACCCACATGATTATTGTGTTCTTTACTAGTTGAGAAATACATAGTCCTCCTAAGTCATTATGGATTCACAACAAGTTTTAACATTTCAATTGGCCAGATTGAACATGTAAATGAGTACGAAGTAATGAATCATCACAAGTATGAATATAAGAAATCTCAAACAAATCAAATCCTGCACATGATTAATTCTTATTGCAATGAGAGTGATAAAGAAATTACTCAGACTTCATGGGGTTAACACAACAAAACATGATTTATATTAAAATTAAAGTTTACACAATAAACAAAACTCAAATAAAAATACAAAGTACTTATCGTAAACTTCTCCCCAAGCTAACCCTCTCAAGTTTCTTTGACGAATCTTACTTTAATGAACACAACAAGACAAACACCAGACTCACACTGGACACACGATAAGAACTCTCCTATGACACACCGAACAAAAAAGAACTTACGACACACACACTTTTTCGACACCTCATGACTCCTATTATAATAACTCTCCAAATCCTCATGAGTCACTTCAGATGCCTCTTCAAAATTCATCCAAATTCAATGTATATTGAAGAAAGTGATTCTGGCGCCTAGGCGCCAACCTTCTAGAAACCCAATTTAACTGCCTGGAGCCTAGGCGCCAGATCCTAGCAACATGGTGTCGGGCTCTCTTTTTCACATACGGGGTTTGACGCTTAGGCACCAAAAGCTAGCGCCTAGGCGCTAGTTCATGTTGTGCCCTTTTTACTTAATTTGGCCTACTTTTGCTCCATTTTAGCTCCATTTCCTCTAAAACTCTATATCTTGTACCTGAAATCAAAAACATGTAAAATACATTCCATTAAAGTGCAATATCATTAAAATTGAGCATAAATTTTATATATAAAAATAACACATTTTTATGCGTGTCAATCAGCTTGCTAGTTACCATGCTGTTGAGCTGGAGATTTATCAGAAATATCAATGGATTAGAGGGGACAATTCTATTTTGTTCTCAGTATATAATCCTTACCAGCTTTACAGGCACACCAACCTGTTGATGAAGAAGGATTTTGAGGAGGCTGATGAAGAAGAGGAAGAAGAAGAAGATGATGATGTTGAAGAGGATGATGATGAGGAAGAGGAGTAATGTTTGTTTTTTTTATGTGGATGTATAAGATAGTATTCACTGCTACTGCCGCTATTTGTGTTTCTATTAGAATAATTTGTATTGCTATTGTGGACTCTATTTATTCTTGTTGTAATCATTAAACTTCTTGGTGCAAATTTTATTCAATATGATATTTTGTTTAGGTCAGATTTACTTTCTATTACATATCTGTTCATTTATGGTTATAACTTTTAATCTTATTGATATACACATGTGGTAGGAAGTAGTTCTGTACTTTTATCTCCCCTTTTAAATTCATCTTGTAATTTGCTAAAAGTGTCTGGAATTAACTTAGGCGGCAGGGGGGGAGGGAATCTTGTAGAGTTTAAAATTATTTGTCCATAGTAATGTGAGTTTGAATTGCTATTTTTAATTAGGTTGAGGAAAGTGGGGGATAAATTTAGAACTATCATAATCATGAGGAAGGAGAAACATAGTTTACTTTTTTATAATCTATGTAAATTAAGTTAGACTAGTGTTAAATAAATTTTGCAATTCAACATATAGGAAATGGATTGACATATTTCTTTCAAATAGTATCACATGCTTGTTAAATTAGTTGTGCTTAGATATATACTTAACAAGATTTGAGCCTCCTTAAAATTGTATTTTCATTTAATACTTCTTAATTTGAAAAATTAAAATGTAGATGAATGTGGAGTGTTTGATTTAAAAAGATGATAGTCGAATTCAAAAGTAATCCTCATAAAGTTTTGTTAAGAATTGAAACATTCATCTTAAAGCAACATAAAGAGTATAAAAGAAAATACAAAGTGAGGGAAAGCTTGAGGAGAAGCCTATCAAAAATTGGTTTCACTAGATTCTTTCTAAATTTTCAAGTCTACCACATTCCTAAATTTATTATTGTTTAGGAAGTATTAGTAAACATTATTTTAAAAGGGAGTACTTAAATTTATCTATTTACCATCTAGTGTACTATTGCTAACAAACGCTAATTTATTTTTGAAAGAAATATGAAATCAAATATTCTTTGTTGGATGCAAAGTTTCTTGTACTCTAGGACTAGACTTAGTTACTAGAGGGACTATATTTTCATAACTATGGAGCTTTTGATGATGATTGTGAATATTTTCATAAAACTCACTCCTTTTAGGTTGTTTAAATCCTAATTTAAGCTTTGGTGTTACTTGGGGACAAGTAAAATTTAAGTTTAGTGGATTTTAATGTGTAGATAGGTATGCTAATATTTCTTTAAGATTTACACATTTATATGGAGGAGATTGTACCTTAATGAAAGGTATTTTTATGTTTTTCCTGCAGATACAATAGGAAATGAAAATAAGGAAGCATGGAAGAGACTTCGAGTAAAGGATACATTGAGGCGTTGGTGCTTAGGTGCCAGACCCCTAGGCGTCTAGGCACTAGTGCTTCGTTTGGCAACCCAAGTGGTTGGCGCCTAGGCCCCAACCACTGGGTGCTTAGGTGCCGAATTCTAGCACTTAGGCACCGAACCCATGGGAGTCTAAGCACCCAAGCCTTCTTCAGCATATAGAGAGACTAGAGCTAAGATGTCAGCGCCTGGGTGCTTAGGTGCCATCAACTGCTTGAGGCAATTGTGGTAGTTCAAGAAGACTATCATGGGGCATCATATAAGAGGGTATGGAGTGGATTTATGCTTTGTTAAAAGAGTATAAATAGTAATGTATCAGGAACTTAGAGGGGATTGATGAAAGTGTTGGGATTGATGAGAGTTTGGCATTTTGAGCCTGTCGTA
Organism: Papilionanthe hookeriana x Papilionanthe teres; assembly: GCA_022702705.1. Lineage (NCBI taxonomy): Eukaryota > Viridiplantae > Streptophyta > Magnoliopsida > Asparagales > Orchidaceae > Papilionanthe > Papilionanthe hookeriana x Papilionanthe teres. Next base: position 32,004,428 of record CM040427.1, read on the forward strand.
GAAACCTTCTACTTCTTCTAGTGCAGTGGAGTATGGAGAGCTTTCAGGAGCAGCAGCCTAGGTTCAAGAGGACTCTTGGTTATGCATATTCATTAATTTTAAAGGAGAGGAAGATAAGTCTTGCTTGTCTTTATTGTTTTATTTCATTTGTAAACATTTGAATAGTAGAATTCTCTTATTTCAATGAATCTGTGTGGTGTCTTTCTTGTGGTTGTTGAGTAGATTTCTTTACCTTACCTTGTGATTATTAAGTAGAATGTATAAGACTGTAAAATGTTTTTAAATTACTTGTAATTATCGAATATGATGATTAACCTTCAGATCTTCATTTTCTTTTCATTTTGTCTAAATGAACTATTAGAATGTATTGTGAACCATATTGACTCGGGAGATCTATGGTTGATCCACTACGTTAGTCCCATTGAACTATGGGGTATTTGTTGATATGCATTCGAGGGAGATGCATATGTTAGGGAAATATGCTTTGATGGGTTAGTTATGAGATTTCAGGAATTAAAGTCATTTTAACCAATCTTCTTTATGCCTTCGGGAGAGGTTAAAGAAGAGTGTTGCTCATATTTGTCATTAGGGTTTTATAGTTTGCACTTTACATTTTCTATACTACACGTACATCATTACAAGGGAGGGTAACCTTAGAATTTGATATTCATCAATCCAAACCACGTTAAGTAGAATTATAATTATAGGAATATAACTTTTTAATTGCTTATAATACTTTAGGATCACTTGTAGGACTCTAAAACAATCTAAATTTCAAGGTAGGACAACAATCAATAAGCTAAAAATTTTCCTAAGTCTAATTACCTCGTTCCCTGTGGGATCGACATTCTAAAAAAAATATGTTGTTACTAATACGACACGTGCCTTAGACGAGCCCTCGGTGTGTGATTGCACCTGGAAGTGGGTATCAATAGCCCAAGTGTTATTTAATGTTTGAAGCATGTTTTTACTTTATATATATTTTTGAAATTTTCTTTGATTTTTTTTTAATTTTCATTTTAAATAAACCTTGAATCTTGTACCCTACCAAGTGGTTCCCCTTATGTTGAGATTTTTACTGCATTGTTTTGATTTGCTTTCTGAGATTTAGGTTATTGTCTTAGCTCCATTTTTTCTACATTTACTTGCATTTTGTTTATTGCTTCTCTCTATTGTAAATAAGTGAAAAAATGTAGGTTTGGGGGAGAAAACCTCAACCTTAGTATAAACCAGAGAGGTAGTTCACATAGCTTAGCGAAAGATTCATAATTCATTATGTAACTTCTATTAGAAGTTTTTGATTTATTTAAACTGCTTCCCACAGTAAAGTTAAAGCCAATAAATGTTATTTAAAAAAAAGAAAACTTTAATGAGTAATGATCACGTTCTAGAACTTAATAACTTCATAATTTAGGAACCCATAGATTATCTAAAAGGAGTGATTCAATATTGAGTAGCCAACCAAGGATATTATAATCTTTTACAGTTCATTTTAACCAAATAAATGCGATCTTAAGTATTAACTAAAAAGAATAACTTATACGTGGAACATTAAAATAATCAAATATTTAGTTTTATTACTTAAGAAACACAACCCCTCTTCACATGTAAAGAGAAAAGCTAGAAAAGAAAAGTTTCCATTTAGATATAGTAGAAAAGTTTCCAATTAGATATAGTAATTCTTAGGAGAAAAAAGAATAAGGGAAAAAAGAAAGGAAAAAAAGGAAGAAAAGAAGAAAAATAAAAGTGAAAATTTCTTGAGGAGAAGCTTGAGGTTGACACATTAAAAGTTAAAAAAAAAAGAAAGTTAAAGGATGTATAATGCAATTTAAGTAATAAAATGAGGCTTGATCCTCTAATTAAAATCACAATATAAGTTATTATTAAGATTAAGAGTTAAGTACACTTTAAGTTGGATAAAATCCACTTAATTGCACTAAAGATATTGAAGGTTGTGAAAGAGATACTAAATCACAAAAAGTTAAAGAAATATGAGATTTTTCTTAAGAAAATAAAGAAGAGAATTAAGGAAAGGTTGAGTCATTAACTAATAATCATAACTAAGTCTAAATAAAATTTCACACTTTTTTCTTACATTTGATAAAAAAATTGAAATTTTGGAACTCTGCAAAAGTACTAATTCAATCAAAAATCCAAACCAAGCCATGCAATTACTTGAGGGTAAGTAATATGGTAAGTTTAGGGGTATTGATATGTGTCAAATTTATATGATTTTACCTGCATTATACTTGTTATTATATTTATTTATCATAAAATTATGCTTGAGAAATGTATTTTATTCATGATGTGTAGGATGCAGGAGTTGAATATGAACAAGTTGGAACAAGAAAATCCAACAGAAATGTGTCCCGAAGGCGTGATCACCCCACTTATCGAACATGGTCAACATGATGTCGACCGTTAAAAAAATGAAGTTTTCGGTCACCAGGATGGGAATCCCGCGCTCCGCTTTAGAATAGATTTAATTTAATATATTTATAATTTTGGAAATTAATTTTTTAATTTTGAAAATTCGAGACCGAACCGATCTCACATATTAGATAAATTCAATAAACGAGCACTACATTACAAGCCATGCATCTACTCCAAAGAATTGATACATTGCTTGATAATGAAGCTCGATTAAATAAACTATAGGAATTATGACATCCGTTTTGATCTGCGAAAGCCTTTATGATGACTGATAAGTTTCCCTATCTAATATTAAAAATTAGATATAGTTTATATTAAGCTGGGTCCTTCAAGTTTCCTATAAGGCAAGCCCCTATAGTCAATTACATCTTAAGCCACCGAAGTCACCTAAGAAAACTCTCGATTTGGATTAGAGGTTCACGAGTTTCAAAGTTTAGGGTTTTCAAGGTTGTACATGGAAAATTCAAATGGGAAAGGATCAAGTTAGAATAACTATTATGAAATCCAAAGGAAGGAAAGGTTTACGAAGCCACGGATCCCGAGGGGAACCTCAATGACCTCCCAAGCTGTCCTATGGTTTGGCTTCAATTTTGAAGAGAAATTATTTCATATTTCATTCTGCTAATTTTATTATGTAGGGCTTACATTCACACCATACCATCATACAAATAGCCTGAAAGATATGAAGTTTTACTTCATGCCAAACGATAATCTCAGAATCATAAGATAAGTTAAGGCTTATATTGTAGAACAGGGTTGTACAAAAGCCTGAAGATAAGTTGAGAATTTATGTCTCACTAGGCAGACAATCTTGAATTCCTATGGATTGTTATTTGATGCAGTGTTTTTTGTATTTCAATATATTTTCTTATAGACAGTAGAATACAAATGCAAGTATTGTCGCACAAGTAATATAGGGTTTATTGGAGTCCTGGTTATTAATCCCACAAGGAAGGTATAAACTTATGACAATAGTAAGAAAACACAATATTTTAACTTTATTAAACTTACAGGTGAAAAGCACAAGTTGACAATATTTAATTATGCTATTGGAACTAAATTTACCAAACTATTTTCTAAACTTCAAAGTAAATTTACTAATTCTAAACAAAGCTTTACTGTCACCCTTAAAATCTCCAATTCTATGCACAACAAAGTATATTTGTCTATTTATTTGCACTCAACCCTATGGACTACATTCTCATCCATAGAATTGAATGTGATCTCCACTTTTTTGCAGAACTCATAGTTCTTTCAGATCTTATGTTTCACAACAAATTTTAACATTTTAATTAGTCAGATCAAAAAGTAAATAAAGAACAAAGTGTAAATCATCACAAGTATTTAACATTTAAAAGGTATATCCAATCTATCTCTTCATTTCACCATATCTCATTGCAAGGAGAAACATAAATAAATATACTTAGAATCCTTAAGGAAGATACAAGAAAGCATGGATTTTATAGATAAAAGAAAGATCATACAAACACAACTTATTTGTAAATCTTCCCTAAAGCAAATCCCTTGAAGTTCTTTTGATTCTCTCTCTTCTTACAACAACACTAAAAAATCAATCGAAACAAGACTCCATAAAATCTTTACAATGACTCTTCATTCAAGCCCACATCTAACACACTTAAACCAACGAACTCTCTTTTTTCTTTTTCGATCCCCCTTTTCAGGCTTTTTAGCCTTATAATATAGTGTAGGGATGAGTTTCCCAAGAGATCCCTCAAGCAACCCTCCAAAAAAGCGTCCAAATACGTCGCATCTATAAGAAAATCGTGTGTAACCGTCCTGGGCATCGTCGACTCCCATTCTCTATCAAATGGCGCCGTCGGCGCTGAGCATCGATTTAATTCCTGGACTCTCTTTAAGATGGCACCATTGGCGCCCAGAGCCTTTTTTCCAAAAATCGCCTCATTTGACTTCAAATTTTGTCCTTGTTTACTTTCTTTTGCTCCAAATGCTAAAAATCAACATACCTGTAATAAAACATGAAATATACTCTTCTTTAAATTGTAATACCACCAAAGATGATTATAAAATATAGGTGAAAATTCCAACATATTTTTAGTGCATCATTATTTAAATTAAGGAAATAGATTTGCTGTTGTAGACTTGTTTGCTCTCTCGAAGTTGTTCTTCTGTACGTCCTCGTCGTGCTGCCCACGTTACATGCTTCAAGCTCCTTGTTGTGGTAGCAGTCCTAATGTCTAAGGTTCCAATAGCTTTACGAGGTGTGTTTTAATATTTTATTTTCATTATTGTTGTTATCATGGTTTTGGTTTTGTTTTTTATTTTTATTTAGGAAAATTTCAAATTTTATTAGAGCGACACTCGTTAGGATCCCACGGTTCCCTCATTTTGACATCACTATTTTCTTTTAGATCGACTTAGTCTGAACAAGTTGCTACACACATTTAAACTGGAGAAATCTCATTAGCAACTGTAGGTTACCTCATCTGAGAGATTCCCGTAATCCAAAAGGAGTGATTTAAGGGCGTTCACTAAGTTTAAAAGTGTAGTTAATTTTTGAAAATGTATTTTTTGCTCCGTTTATTTTATCCTACAAGTATGCATGGTAAATTAAATTGTAAGTAAATGAAATGTATAGAAAAGTAAAGTACAATAAAGTAAAGTACTGTAAATAAACTGTAAAAGCGTACATCGGCTTCTGCTATTGCTTCATGGTTAGTCCATAAAGCATAATATGTTTTGAAGGAAATTTAAATAAATTGTAGGAAAAGAAAGTAAGCAGAGCAAGAAAAATCCAGTGGGACACAAATAAAAAAAACACGTAGTCACATATAGAAAACCGAGACTAGGTATAAGATATCAGTAAAAGTGGGGGCTCATAGCTGGACTGTGTGCTTCCCCCCCTTATGTAAAAGTTACCAATCCGATAACCTACAAAAGGCAGTCCTAACCTTGATTCAAGTGACAAACCATGGACCTTTATAAATTTTCATTTGAAAGTTTTCATACAAAGTTTGTTTTAACAGGCAGAAGAAATTTTGTTGTGATTTTGTAAAGTAGTATAGTCCACAGGTTAGTCACTCTAATCAAGCTAGGACTAACAACCTAAGAGTTTTAGCGGCAGCAATCCCACCAAATGTCGGTGAATAGTATCGTCGATCCTTTCCACTCTCTTATGGAAGGTCCTTGAGGTAGGAGATACTATTGTAAAAAATTCTCACATCATATTGTATCCCTCATTTTAGCACAAATTAGCATTATCATCATTGCCATAGTCACTTAGACCTCAGACTTATACCAATCCCATGATCCATATGTGGCAAATACAAATGTCCCCAATTTCTAACAAGGACTTAAATACCTTAGGGAAGACTTAAGTCCCTGAGCATTGGGTTATAAATTTCAAATAAATAGTTTAGGGTATTTCTACTGATTTAGGTGAATTAGTGAGTCCCGAGGCATAACTTGGTGGGTCCCTAAAGATTTTAAGGATAATTTTCTTCATCAAAGCATAATGAGTTCATTTGTCCTCCAAAACACCCTAAAGATTAAAAAAGTGCTTAGGGAACAACCCTGAACAACTTTTAAAATTTTTTGTATCGTTTTAAGTTATTCTGAACTTATTATGTTGATAAATCATTCATCCATAGTTAAAGTTTACTGCCCGTGCTTAATGAAACTTGCTGTTGTAATTAACCTGTGAGCAGGGTAATTAAGTGTTCACTTGATGTTTTATTTGAGAATTATATGGGTGGATGCCCTTAATGGTAGCTCAAGTCATTAAAGATTTTATACTTAAGAGTAAAAATGGGCTTGTAGTGTTTAAAGATATTCATTATTTGGTCATGTTTCTCTTTTCTAATCCTCATTATATAAGTTTTAATATCAAGCCTAGTTCACTACTAAGCCCTTAACTCTTATCTTCAGGGTAGATTTGCAATGATCAAAATGTTTAGTTAAATGAGAATCAACTCTCATTAAAGGATCACAATTATCATCTAATCACCAATTAGGGGGCTTCAAATAAGTAAGTTATTATCTTCCTAGCTTAACCTCACTATCTTAGTGTCATCCAATTAAGCTAACTTCCAAAACTTAATAGTTTATAAAATTACACTTTTGCCCTTATTGTAAAAAGGAGGACAAGTTGGTTTCTACCTCTTAACACTTTACATTTTCAATATCCAAAATAGTTTATCATGATCAAAATTACCCATTTACCTTTTGGCTTAACCTAAAATTTAATTAGGGTTTTAAAATCCTAAAATTACCATTTTGCTCCTCGGGCTTTCCAATTCATAATTCAACAAATACAACTCAAATGATTTTGAAATTTCATAGTTACCCTAGTCATGGGTTAATTAAAATATAAGAGGAGAAATTATGATTTTCTAATTTTTATTTAATTTTTAATAATTGTTTTATTCAAAAATAAGGATTTTTAACATTAATTCAATTAATTATACAAAGTAAATCTTTTGTTTATGGGAAAATTATTATAGGTTCACCTATGTCCACTTAGACTAAATTTCATGATTTTTTAACATATATTTTAATTATTTTAAATATTTATTGATTTTAATGATTAATTAAATAGAAAATAATAATTAATTTCAAAATTTACTTTTTATATTTTTATTAAATTTCTCTAAGTCTAAGGAACTCAAAGAGATAAAATTTTCATTTTTTTAGGATTTTTATTTTATTTATTATAATTGTTTTAATGAATGAAAAATTAAGAAAAATACATTTTTAGCATTTAAAAATACATAACTAAATTAGAAAAATTAGGAAAAATAATATAAAGGGTCCAAAATGATTAGGGGCAACTAGGAACATTTTGGTACTTTTTTTAATATATTTTGCAATTTTTTAAAAATTTTTTTAAAAATTTTTAATTTAAAAAGAAACTTAAAATGAACTATTTATTTTAACCTCAATTTTAATTTTCTTAGATTCCTCTGATCACATGGAACATTTAAAATCCCTTTTATAATTTTTCTATTTATATTTTATTTATTATAATTATTTTTGTACAAAAATCCTGTTTTACTTAAAAAATGTACTTTATTATAAAATACAGTTAAAATAAATTTTAAATTTTTACAAAAGTTAAAATGATCATTATTTACAGAGTGGAACAAATTTTTACAAATTTTGGATTATATAATATTTATTTAAATATGAATTTTGATTACTTAATTAGCCAAACTAATGTACATAATTATGTAAACTTATTAGAAATTTTTCCTAGAGTCTTTTGACCACAAGAAACCTATAAATTAAGTCCCTTATTTTTCTAATTTCTATTTTAATTTATATAATTATTTTAAGCAATAATAGAAAACAAGACTTGAAAATTAGGGCTTTTAGAGCTAGATGTGTTATCTTACTTTAGAAAAATCAGAGAACATCTCTATCCACATGCTAAATAAGCCCTCCAAATTCTAAGCCAAGATGATTAATATTTAACTAAATATAATTAAAATGCAGTCTCGAGTATTAAATTAATTAAAAATAAAATATATGACAAATAATTTTTATTTTTGGTTCATAATTGTTTCTTCTGTTCAGTGAGCAACATGAAATTTTTATTTTATTTTTATGATTTTATTACACTAAGTTATGAATTTTTTAAAGTTTCAGAATTTTAAATACAACAAAAATACCCTTTTTTCTTACTTATTCAAGCTGCGCCACCTCAACATACGATGGCTCTGAAAGCCCACACAGCGTGCTCCTATTCGACGTCGCCATCCACGTAGTCGTTGACTCAGCCCGCACTTTATGATCCATTCACTCGTCTGGCTTGATCTGGAGCGTCCATCTCATACACGCGCGATCAGAAGACTCTCCATCTTCGTCTCTAACTGGCCTAACCCGTAAACCGTCTACCTTCTAGACCTAAGATCTCTCTATATACTTTATCAAATCACATGGGGTTTGTCACACCTTCATCTTGTTCAGACGAACACATCTATACTGCTAATCATGCTTGAAATGAAACTTTTCTTCATAACCGAGCTTGATTTGGAGGAAAATGTAGTATACCTGAGCCCAAGAGGTGAGACCTCGATTGGTTGTTTGTAGAAGCTTCGTTGGGACTTAGTGAACGTCCTTCAAGTGTCACCTTTCTATGAGGATGGGTCTAAGTAAGAGTTCCTCTAACAGGTGGTGCGACCTTGATCAAAGTCAGGTGCAGAGAGCTTGGAAGATAGGGCTTTCAGTGGGGATCTTCTTCATTTGGCCTGGGGAAGCTCTGGCAGTTCACTTGGAGGGTTTGTGGAGTTTGGTGGAGTGACAAAGAATGACCTGTTTCTGGCTTATTTTGGGTGAATAAATTGGCCTCAGGTAGAAGGGGAGATGGCTGGAGAATGGTGGGATTGAGCTTAGGAAGATATGGAGAAGCTCTAGAATCAATTTGGCAGAGTTTCCTTAAGGCTTTGTGCACTCTCCTTATTTGGCCCTGAGGGAGTGGTGTTTAAATAACAATGGAATTAGGGCTTAACTGGCCAGGCCAGAGGGTTGAGAAGATTGCTTAAGTGGAGGGAAGAACGACGCAATTGACCAATCAGGTTGAGTCAGCTTGGATGGGTGGATTTGAGTTTGAGTTATGGGGATGGATCTCTCAGTTTTGGGGTTTCCAGTGACTAGGCCGGCCGGCCATGGCATAGCTGGTGGCTAGGTGGTTCTGGGGAGTAAGAGAAAGGTTTAAATGTGATTAGCTGGGAGGTTTGATGGCTGATGGCAAAGACATAAGTCATTTGACCAAATATGGGAAGAGATCCTATAAATAAAGGGACCCTTGTTCCATGGCTCATGTAGGGTGGGTTAGGAGGATCTAGGTTGTGTCTTAGAGTCTAAATGACAGCTATGGTGGTCCAAGTTGGGTTAAACCAAGCAGCTCCATGTGGGTTTAGGGTTTAGGTTCAAATTCTTGGATTTGGCTTGGACTTGGGTTTAGGTTTGGCTAGAGTTTGGGTTTGGCTTAATTGATTGGCCAATTTGATTTATAATATTTTCATGAAGCACTGACAAGTCAATTGGGTAGAAATTGGAGAGGATTTGAAGCTCAATTTAAGAGATTTTGGATTTTGGATTAAAATTAGAGGTTTTGATTTGGGTTAGGTTTGAGCTTAGGTCTAGACCAATTGAGGGTTTAAAATGATCTAGGGGAGAGTTATGAAGAGTTTAGAATTAAAGTTTTGGGAAATTAGATTGCTTAAAGAATTTAATTTGGTGGAATTTTGGGATATGGTCAAATTGGGGATTTTGGATCCAAATTGAAATTGGGGTTTTAAAATTGGTTAAATTGGCCTCCCATTTAATTTAAATTGGGATTATCCATGGTGAATTTTGATTTGGAATTGAAATTAGGGAAGTTTGATTCAATTTGGTGGAAATTTAAGGTGATTTGAAGAGTTTTAGCCCTTAGGGGCAATTTAGAGATTTTGGTTAAAGTTGATCAATTTGGGTGTAATTAGGGTCAAGGAGTGGTTCAAATTATTTTTGGGGACATTTGGACTGATTTTGAAGATTTTAAGAATTTTTGGGGCATGAGGGGTATTTTTTGTAATTTTGATAATTTTGTGGGTATTTTGGTAATTTTTAGAATTTTTTGGTGTTTTGGTCAATTTGAGTGGTTTGAAATGGTTTAAAATGATTTTTGAAGAAAATTTGAGAATTTGGACAATTTTGAGAAATTTTGAAAAAGTTTGGGTTTAAGGGGTATTTTGCTAATTTTGGAAAAGTTTGGGATTAGAAGGTCAAAATTGGGAATTTGGCAAAATTGGGATTACTTGAGAATGTTAATCATAGAATTACCCCTATTGAGCCATGAGATTAAGGAAAATCTCATTTTGGATCCTCCATGTGTTGGTTCTAGCCAAACCCTAGCCTAGGCTAAGGGTTTGAGGGACCACCCACATGAGTTTCTAAAAGAGTGGGGATACAGGTTAAAGGTGATTGGTTTAGGCTTTTAGGCTTTGAGTGAATGTGTGGGGTTGTGTGTGTGTGCAGGACTGACCAAGGACACACCACTCAGGGCTAAAACTAAGGCTAAGTAATCCTATGGACACCCTCCTTGAGTTCTTTCATGTTTCCCCCCATCCTACTAAGTGCTAGATGTTAGAACCAAACATATGGAACTTCAAGAAAAGTAAAGAAGTGTGTAGAATTTCTAAAGTGGTAGGGCTACTTCACTAGTCTTCTAGGATAGTCAACTGAAAAGTCCTATGGCTAGATCCTAGGCTTCTAAGGAAGAAAGACTAGACCTCAATAAAAGTGAGGTAAACACATGACCATGCCCTATTGTTCAGTAGAGCAGTGTTAACATGCCACAATTGGACATGACTACGTTAGCCTAAGCAGCCTAGTGGCCTGCCACACCAGAAATAGGCGTGACCACGACGACGAGCGGGAAACTCTTTACGAGGGAAATATGATGGCATAAACAATGATTCTTGCTATAAAATCATATCTTAGGGCTGCTTGGAGGGAGTTATGCATAAAATGAGGCTTCGAGGCTAAAGAAGAGAGTTTGGGAGAGATTTAGAAGGCTCCCTTGAAGGTTTTCTTCCTCCATTGGTGGAAGCCTTTAAAGGAGAGTTTTCTTTGCTTTGTGAGTTATGAGAGTTTGTGTGAGAGGAAAATGTGCTAGCTTTGTAAAGGGAAAAATTTATTATAAGTTTTTTATATCTTTGTTGTTTGCAATGAATTCTTACATAGTGATTTTTGCAATGGTTTTCTCTATAATGAGCGGATAAAATTTTCTTTGTGTCTCACTGATTAGGGATTAGTGGTTTTATCTTGGTTTTTTTGTAATGACTTTTCCCGTAAGTGTTTTTCTTTGAACTATTCATGGAATTATTGTTGGTTAAACTCCAATCTTAATTTATTCCTAGTCTGACCAACTAGGATGTTAAAATGTTTTGTGAAACTATGACTTCTAACTTCTGTGTAGTGAAAACGAAGGGTTGACGACAAAATTCCAAGTGGATAGACATATTTCAGTGGATCTCAACAATGTTTTTCTAGGGAACAAAATAGTCACGCGGAACGCCATGGGGATTGCGGAAGCCTCAACTTCCTGGATTCTAGGATTCTATTGACATAGACATAAGCATGAGGAGTACTATGTCCCTGAATGACAACAATCACATAAAATAAATATTTAGGAAAAAAACGATCACCGTGATCCCTGAATCACATAAGCACGAGTCTCGTCAACCTTGATGAATCTAATAGACTTCCCCTCATGTTTTTCTACTTTCTTTCATTGTCAAGTGTTCTATTTTGCTAGGACCTTAGGACTTAAAAAACTTCCTTTTGACAAATATCAAGCTATGTTAACTAAATCATTAAAAAAAGATTTTTTTATGGAAACAAATATTACACTTTCCTTATGGGATCGATGTATGTATGAAAAATTGTATTACTACTTGACATGTGTAATTGCATTGTATGACCAACTTACATCCTAGTAAGTTTTGGTGCATCAATGTATGTATGAGAAATTCAAGTTAATTCGTTGGCTCTGACATAAATCTCTCACCCCCTGATTAGAAAACTTAGTTTCATTATCTGTAATGAACATTCAAGGTAAGTCACACCAAAAAATTATGTCTATCCAAATAAAATTATGAACCATGCTTGCGGTGATTCAAATGAAAGCTTTAGCTTATATCCATTTGGAAATCTAATCCACGATGACTAAAATAAATTTTCTCTATACCTTAGAAGGCGGAAATGGGCCGAGAATATCTAGTCCTCACACAACAAATGGCTAGGGACTAACATCAGCTGCAATTTATGAGCTAGTTAGTGCTGTAGTGGAGCATTTTTTTTGACATTGTTCAGACTTTACGAAAACTGTTCTGCATCCTTTAAGTCGGTCAGTCAAAAGTAACATTATTTTTATACTCGGTAAGCCAAAGCTTTTTCCTCTGAATGGCTTCCACATTCGCTTGAATGTACTTCTCGGAGGATGTCTTCCACTTCATTCTCTTTATCACAATCTTAAATGCAACATTTTGGTTTATCTTCAGAATAATGTATCTTTAATGAAAAGATATTGAGCGGCTTTAAACTTGAATCTTCGTAGATTTGTCAGTGCTTCATAAATTTTTTCTGTTTTAAAGTGGTGGATCTAAAGATCCACCCAGCTTTTTGCATCGTCTGCTTTCATTTCCATTACGTTCTTTTCTTCAATGGATGGGTGAAGAAGCTTTTATGGATCTCTATTCCCAATACGTGTATTTTTTTTATAAGAGGTTTGCCACTTAATTCTCTTGTCATCATATGTGTTTAATAATAAAGCTTATGAACTTACCGATTTCTATTTTTTACTTTATTCAAGTATTTGATCATCGTTTCATCTTGAGCATCGAGTTCTACATTTACCTTGTTGACATATATTTGAGAATCAAACTTCACAATTAGATGCAACACATATACTTCTTGAGCTAATCGAAGGCCAGCTATCGATGCTTCATATTCTGCTTGATTATTCGTGACAAAAAAATCAAGGATAATGGTGGCGTTCAGACCTGTCGTCGCCGTCGTTACTAGAGGTACTGATGCTTTTTATATGGAATGGGTATATTGTCGGTTTGAGGAGTCACCACTCTATTTATCTATCTTATCTCCCTAATTCCCGAGTAACTTATTATATTTGGATTATGTCAAGAATCCTTAGAAAATTTAATAAACTTGGAAAATAAAGGAGAAGGGCTAAGAATGATAGAAAATAGAGAAAAGAGAATGTCAAATGATAAACCTATAGAAGAAATTGATCCACTTTAAAAATACCTATTTTTATGCCTTATTTATGATTCAATTCTTAAGGATACTATGCTTTAATGAAATGTATTTTTATGTTTTTTTATATAGGTGATAAAAAAAGAGTTCAAGAAGGAAAAATGTGCAAAAGGAGCAAAAATAGAGCTAAAAACCAAAGTTGTCGAAATTTTAGGTCTAGTGCCAGAATCCGGCGCCTAAGTGCCAGTTCGATATTGAAGCAGTGAAAATTTTTTGACAACTTTGGGCATTTATTTTGATGATCTTAAGCGGTTATCAGACCTTCTAGAAGACTGGAGTTACTCATAATACATAGGATATGTGATACAATGCATCTGGACACAGGAAAACAGTTTTAATCGCGAAGAGGTGCGATCCAAAGTGAAGGGGTGTGAAGACTTGGTCACGAATTCCGGCGCTTAGGCGCCAGATTCCGGCGCCTAGGCGCCAGATTCCGGCGCCTAGGCGCCAGAGTTGATTTCTAGAAGATTCAATGAATGTGGATGAATTTTGAAGAGGTGTTTGAAGCAACCCTTTGTCATTTTCGAATCCCTATAAATATGGATCATTTCTACAGCCAAAGGGCCCCGGTTTCAAGTCATTTTCTTTAGGGTGAGCCATTTTAGAGTTAGGTTTAAGTTTGAAGATGTAGATTTCTACATCTTATGGAGAGATTGGTGAGGGATTTTGAGATATTTATGTAAGGGATGTACGAGCGGCGCATGGATCGGTGGGAGACTTTGGTAAAGAGATTTTCTTCTTTCCTTCAGAGGGAAAAAGCTAAGTATTGTGTTCTTCATTCTCTTGTAATTGTTTAAAATACTTTCTAGTGGATTTTATTTGTTTTAAACTGAGTTTTCTGTCGTGAATTATCCGTGCTTCGTGTGTGATTTTATTTACTCTTTATTTTAATATGAAGTAGTGGCATGTGTAGGAAAATCATTTTTATGATAGAATTATCTTTATTTCATAATTCTATAAGTTCTTTTACTTCTTATGCCATTATTTTCATTTACTTTTGTTTTGTAATGAAATAGATGCATGTTTAGGAATTAAGATTTGCTTAGATATTCTCTTATTAAATTATGGTGATGATATTCATACCGGATCTTCATTTACTTTACAAATTGATCACTTGTATTGTTAAAATCTGTTGAAGAATTCTGAGACCTAACTGGAGATGAGTTCTTAACTAGTAGATATCACATGGATCTTTAGGTAATCGAAGGCCTTGAGCGGGTTATTCATGGTGAAGTGCAAATAAATAGGGAGATATTGTTTATTGGGCGTAGAATTGATTAGTTTTTAGAGTCACAAACTAAATTTTAATAATTTGGTTAATAGAAAGGGAACGGGTCACTAGTAGGGCTGACCATAACACCCTTGAACATTTAGAAGTGTGAGCCTAGATTAATCCATTCTACTAATAATACATCCTGAACCGATTTATAAATTAGCTAATGTTCTTTATACTATCGAGCAAAGGTAAAGAATAGGAATGCTTCTATTTGGCACTACTACATAAAATTCTAAACATTTCTTTCCTACACATTATCTATGTAATTGCAAGAGAAAGGTAGTTTTTAATATCTCAAAATTCTCCAAACCAATTTATCCAGATAAGTTATCTTTTTATTTAAGAACTTTATTTAGGATTAGTTATTAGAAAACCCATTTTAATAGACATTCCAAATTTAGGCCTTATAGAAATAGACTGGAATTAGCCTAAAGGATTGCTTACCTCGCTTCTCTGTGGGATCGATATTGGGGTTTTAACAGAAAACCCTATATTACTATAAATGATACGTATACTTGCGTAGTACCTCTAGCGTGTAAAATATTTTCTAAAATTTTACAACATTTCGATTTTGCACACTAGCCGCTATTTATAAATTGGGTCAAGTTTTTAGCCATCTTTAGGAAGCAAAAAATTCTGCGTAATTGCGGGTCAGGTCAGAAATCTTCAGAATATTTCATTACTAAAGTTTTAATATAGGGAGAAGCATGTAAAAAATTTTATAAGCAAAGATTCTATTTTGAGTCCTTTAATTCTCCTATAGGAGGAAGCTCCTATAATCAATTACATCTCGATAATTAAAATTACCTAAGAAAACTCCAGATTAACGTCAAACATTGATTTTCTGAAAAATTCTAAGATTAAGGAAAGAAACTTCAATATTCAATCCTTGGGGTAACATGTTTCTAAGTGTCACGTGCTACTCTAAAGGTCTGGTTTTTTCAATGTCGTTATTGTTATGTCAGTTTTATTTTGTTTTAGTTCTGTTGTTTGTTTTAATTTTGTATTGTAATTTGTCATTTGTTTTATTGTCATTTTGGTTTTGTTTTATTTTCGTCTGGTGACTATCCTAAAAGTTTTGGTTTCACGACTATCCTAAAATTTTAGGTTTTGCATTGTTTTTGTTTTGTCATTTTGTCGTTGTTTTTATTTTAGTGTCATTTTAGTTTTTTTTTTTGGTTGTTTGTCTCGTCTTCAGAATATCGCCCTACAAAACAGAGTTAGCACACCCTAATAATATGCAAAGTAAATCTAAAACGGAACTTTGTATTCATCCTACAAGAAAAATAGTGTCAGAGTTATTCTTACAAAAGAATAATGTCAATTTTATTTATTAAATTGTTAAATTTAATTTTTTAGATAACCTTGTCAAGATGTCCATGGCTCCGTCGTCCTAGGGTTGTCGGAGGCCTTGATTTTAAAAATTATTGTGATGATATTCATACCTGATCTTAATTTAATTTTTAAACTCGCTATTTGAATTGTTAAAATCTATTGAAGAATTCTGAGACCTATCCGGAGACGAGTTCTTAACTAGTAGATATCACATGAATTCTTGGGTAATCGAAGGCCATGTGCAGGTTATTTAAGGTGAAGTGCAAATAAATAAGAAAATATTATTTATTGGACATATTAATTAGTTTTTAGAGTGACAGACTAAATTCTATTAATTTGGTTTATAGAAAGGGAACAGATCACTAGTAGGGCCGACCATAGCCTCCCTTGGACATTTAGAAGTGTGAGTCTAGATTAACACATTCTACTAATAATACATCCTGAACCAATCTATAGATTAGCCAATGTTCTTTATACTATCGAGTGAAGGTAAAGAATAGGAATGCTTTTATTTGGCGCAATACCGTAATTTCAAGTTCTCCACGAATGATAATTTTTCTGAAAAATCTTGGATTAGTTGAAATAGAGAAAGATGTTTTATTTATACTTGCATCAACTTTACTTTATTGCTACTTTACTTACATCTAGTAGAAATTTCATAAAACTTATAATCTGATTTTTGAAAAGAAATAAAAATTATAATTACTTTTAATTTGAAAATCTATTAATTTCTAAAATTAATCTTCCCTGTGGGATCGATAACCAGGACTCTAATAGAGCACTGTATTACTGGATATGATACATATACTTGCGTAGTACCTCTAGAGTGCAAAATATTTTCTAAAATTATATATTTATTTTTGCATACTACCCTTTAAAATATAAATTAAATGATAAATTCTAGGCAGAGTTACGGGTTGAGGTCATCACAGTTTTTTGGCACTGTTGTCAAGGATGTGAAAGATAATTTTTAGATTTTTCAAATTAAAAATATTTTATATACACTTTTATTTCTTTAAAAATACAAAAATATTTACAAAAAATACCAAAAAGATTTTATTTTATTTTATTTTATTTTCAAATCCTTTTATTTAATTTTTATGCGTAGTTCTAGATCTGAAGGATTATTACCTTTTGATTCTGAGAAAGAACTGTTAAAAGAATTAGAAAAGGAAAACAAATTTAAAGATATCAAGAAATGACTAACTTATATAACAATAATGAAAATCCAATAGAAATTAATGAACAAAATGTTTATAAACCATTAAGGGATTATGCAAACCCTATAGCTGATGAACTTCATATTAGTATTCAAATGCCTGCTTTAGATGCTAATTCTTTTGAGCTTAAACCTTCTATTATTCAAATGGTTCAAAATAATCAATTTGAAGGAACACCAAATGAGGATCCAAACTTACATCTTGCTAGTTTTTTAGAACTTTGTGCTACCTTTAAATATAATAATGTTTCTGATGATGCTGTTAGACTTAAACTCTTTCCTCTTTCCTTAAAAGATAAAGCAAATATGTGGCTGAACTCATTAGCAACTGGTTCTATTAAAACTTGGACAAATATGACACAAAAATTCCTTGCTAAATATTTTTCTTCTTTTAAAACTGCTAAATTAAGAAATGATATTACTTCATTTATTCAGTTTAATGGAGAGACAACTTATGAAATATAGAAAAGATTTAAAGAACTATTAAGAAAATGTCCTCATCATGCTTTACCAGATTGGTTAATTATTCAAACATTTTATGACTGACTTATTGGATCACTTAGATCTATTATAGATACTGCTTCTGGAGGTTCTTTAATGGCTAAGACATTTGATGAAGCTTATACCTTAATTGAAGAAATGGCTAACAAATAATTTTCAATGGCCTTCTGAAAGGGTTAATCCTAAAAGAGTGGAAAGTATTCAAGAATGAAGCCTTTTTCTATTTTAGCTTCACAAGTGGCTGCGATATCTAAGAAATTGGATAATTTTTCTATTAACATATCGCATGTAAGTAATGACAATTCTGCAAATATTGATGATTCTCAAACAATGGAGACATTGCAAGCTATTGCTAGTAAAACTAACAACCCTTATTCGAATTATTATAATCCATGTTGGAAAAATTCGAAAAGACCATGAACAAGCAAAAGTTGTAGAACTTAGAAGTGGAAAGGAATTAAAAGAGAAAATTCAGAATGAAATTGAAAAAGAGAGAGAGGTTGAAGAGATTGAAAAACCTAAAGAAACTCTTTCTCCAAGTAAGATCAGACTGTAATTCCTATTGAAGTGGAAGTTGAAAGATCACCACCACCTTTTCCTCAAAGACTAAAATAGCAGAAGCTTGACCATCAAATTTTTAAGTTCTTTGAGACTTTTAAGAAACTTACCATCAACATTTCTTTTACTGAAGCTTTTGAACAAATGTCGAGTTATGCAAAATTTATGAAGGATATTTTAAGCAAGAAATAGAAATTTGAAGCTTATGAAACTGTTGCATTAAGTGAAGAATGTAGTGCAATAATTCAAAAGAAACTACCTCAGAAGCTTAAAGATCCTGGAAGTTTCACTATACCATGTGCTATTGGAGAAAAATTTTGTAGAAAAGCCTTATGTGATTTAGGAGCAAGTATTAATCTCATGCAATTTTCTATCTTTCGAAGGTTAGATTTAGGATAGATTTCTTTCGAAGGTTAGATTTAGGATAGTATTAATCTCATGCAATTTTAGGATAGATTTCTCTCACCCTTCAATTAGTTGATTGATCTATTACTTATCCTAAAGAAGTTATAGAGGATGTCCTTGTTAAAGTGGATAAATTTATCTTCCTAGTGGATTTCATTGTACTGGATATGGAAGAAGATAAATAAATACTTATTATTTGAGGGAGACATTTTCTAGGTATCGGACATGTTATGATTGATGTGCAAAAAAGAGAATAACAATGAGAGTTAATGATCAAGAGATAACATCTAATGTTCTGAAATCAATGAGGTATCCTGACAAAGAAAAGTGCTATCAGATGGATATTATTGATTATATAATTGAAAAGCATTATCAAGAAAAATGTAAAGTCATTTTTAAAGAAAAAAATGATGAATCTATGTTATATAATCAGCCATTAACTGAAGAAATTGAAGAAGTGAATGAAGAAAATTTAATTGAAGAAACTCATTATATTCATGATAATTGGGAAATTATAGAAATGACTAAAAATGATATACTTTTACCCTTAGTTGAAAAAGCCCCTGAACTGGAATTAAAAATGTTACCTGCACATTTAAAGTATTCATTTCTTGGAAATTCATTAACTTTACCTGTGATTATATCTTCAGAACTAAGTAAATATTAAGAAGAAAAATTAATAGGAGTTCTGAAGAACTATAAGAAAGCTTTTGGTTGGACTATTACAGATATAAGAGGAATAAGCCCTTCAATCTGTATGCATAGAATTTTAATGGAAGAAAATTGTAAACCTACTATTGAACCTCAAAGAAGATTGAATCCAATTATGAAAGAGGTTGTTAAAAAACATATTTTAAAATGGTTAGATGCTGTAATTATTTATCCTATTTCGGATAGTCAATGAGTAAGTCATATTCATTGTGTTTCAAAGAAAGGAGGAGTAACTGTAATTGTTAATGATAAAAATGAATTAATCCCTACAAGACAAGTTACTGGATGGCGAATTTGCATCGATTATCCCTACAAGAAAGTTTATGTCCAGGGTTGACCCAGGTGATTTACTTAACCATGTCATGGTTAATTTAATCATGGGGTCATTAAATTTGGTGGTATGACCTAGGTTTAGTCAAAGTTGACCAAATGGTCATGCTTGATCATTATAGTGTTTTGACTTTATTAAGGGAGTCAAATTTGACCAATTTGATGTCTAAGTTGACCTATTAGTTAATGGGTTTACCTTTGGGTCAATGTGGTAGTCATTAGGTCATCGATTGATCATTTTAATCAAGTTTGACCATTTATGTCATTAGGTTGACCATAGGGTCAATGTGGTGGTCATTAGGTCATGGATTGACCATTTTGACCAAGTTTGACCACTTAGGTCAAGGGTTGATTAGTGTGGTCAATATGGTGGTCATTAGGTCATGGATTGACCATTTTGACCAAATTTTGACTATTTAGGTCATTGGTTTGCTAGATAAGAGGTGGTCATTAGGACATGGATTGATCATTTTGACCAAGTTTGACCACTTAGGTCAAGGGTTGACCAGTGTGGTCAATGTGATAGTCATTAGGTCATGGACTGACCATTTTGGCCAAATTTTGACCATTTAGGTCATTGGTTGACCAGATCACGGTTTGTCATTACTGATCTGATCATTTTAAGATGTCATAAAGATTTGGGTTGAATGACCCTTGATGAGATTTAAAAGGTCAATATTGGTAGACTTGCTTTCTCAAAATGGATCATAAATAGTCTCTCACAAAAGTGAGGTCAACAGATAACTAAAAGATAAATATGCTCTTTCGTTATACTGCTTAAAGTCAATCGAATTCTTGCTTAGTTTGGCTCGAAGCGCCATCCACGTGAAGGATCCGAGCTTGCATTTTCATGCCATGCTCTTCACTTGATCTGCCTGATTTCAAGAAATCTTCCAAGAAATCTGCCATAAATTGAGCTTTGATTGTCTTCTAAGGGACGTAAGTAAGGTCATAATCGATGAGCTATATAGAACATTTTAATAATCAACCCAAATGTTTTGGCTAGGTGATATAAACTTAAGTAGATGGTTATAGATTACCTTAATTGGATGAGTTTAGAAATATGTTCGAACTCTATGAGCATAAATAATAAGAGAAAATGCTAGTTTATCCATAAGAGGATACCATATTTCAGCTTCTCTGAGGACCCGATTGGTATAATAAACAGGATATTGCTTCTTTGACTCTGAAGAGGACCTAACTGATAGCTTCTAGACTGAATCCTAAATAAAGTGAAAGTTCTTCCTTCAACTTTAGACTTTGCAACTATGGTGGAGAGATTAATGATTGCATAAAATTTGGGAAAGCTTGATCACATTCGTTCATCCATTCGAACTTCCTTATTTTCCTCAGTATTTGAAGAACGGACTCACTTGTTTTTTGATTTGGAAACAAATCGACTCAGGACTACAATCTGTCAGGTGAACTTTTGCACTTCTTTGGTGTTCTAGAGAGAAGACATGTCGAGGAGCACTTTTACTTTCTCGGGATTAGCCTTATTGACTTTGGGTTTTAAAAGTACCCTAAGAATTTTCCCGTCGAGGCTCAAAATGTGCATTTTAATGAGTTTAATCTCATAACAACTTTCTTAAGTGTTTGGAAGATTTCTTTTAAATCACTAAAATATTGCTCGACCATCTTACTTTTTACTAACCCATCATCCACATAGACCTTAATCTTTTTTGGCCTTTTGTTCCAAAAAAATTGCATCCTTTAGGCGATGATAAGTTGCACAAACATTTTTCACCTCGAAGGGTAATATAGTAAAACAATACAATCCACCACTAATAATGAAAGTTGTCTTCTCTGCATCGACTAGGTGCATTTTGATATAATGATCTTTGGAGAAGGCATCAACGAAGCTCATGACCGAGTATCCAACTGCAGAATTTACAAGAGCATCAATCAGGGGTATTGAATAACTGTATTTCGACCAAGTTGTGTTCAAATTTGTGAAGTTTACACACATTCTTCATTTTCCTTTGGGCTTTTGAATCATGACTACGTTGAATATCTAGGAGGGTTATTGAATTTCTTTAAACTTCTAAAAGTTTCTTAACTTATTCACGAACCTGCTCAACAAAATTTGTTGCTCTTGACTAGAGCTTCTGCTTCATCGACCGGTCAGTTGAACTGACATTGAGTCTATCACAAGCAAGGTCGATGGGAATGTCAGACATTTAGACTGACATCTATGTGAAAACACATCAGTCTTCCTGGAGAATATGGACAAATGTACCTCTGTGACCAACATCAAAAGTCTCACAAGCTAGTCCGATGTGTATGTCAAATGCTTCATGCTCCACACTTCACATAGCTTGCATGTAAGATGTTTGGGACTGCTCTAGATCTCCACGTACAGTGAATATTATCCCGTTATAGAGAAATTTCATAGTTATGTAGTAAGTTGATACTACGACTTGAAATTTCTTGAGGTGAGGGTGACCAAATATTTCATTGTATGTTTGTGGTGCATCGACTACCATAAAATCCTCCATATTGGTAAGTTAATTGTTTCCTTCTCTTCAAGTAACAGAGAGAGCTATTACGCCATCTGCCTCCTTTCGTTCGCCAAAGAAACTGTACATGGCCATTGTAGTTAACTGGTCGGTTGTAAAATTTATCTTTTTGAATGCATATTGCGATAAAATGTTCCTCAAGGTTCCAATTTCGACTAGGATACTGCCTACCTATTAATTACTAATTAGGGATGTAATAATAATGGCATCAATTTAGAGATTTTCAGCTAGAGGAATATCTGTGTCAGTGAAAAGGTTTGGGGGATGTGGCTTCCTTTTCGGAGTGGGAACACAACACAATAATTGCCTTATTGATTTCATTTTAGGTCAAACCTGACATTTGGATCGCCGCCCAATATTGTTGGTACTATTTATGTTATGTGAATGGCATCAGCCTAGGTTGGCCTGCTTGATTCTCCTTACACTTCTGTCTTTTGAGTGTAAACCTATGAGGCTACAAACTCCTAGAGCTTTCCGACTTGGATCAGCTCCACTACAAGGCTACGAAGGTTCTTGCACTCCTCGATGGTATGCCCATGGTCTTGGTGATATTTGCAGTGTTTGTTGGCATTCTAGAGGGAAGCTCCATATTTCATTGGAGTCACCTTTTGGAAATACTCCTTGTCTTTTATTGCATCTACAAGTTCAGCTATAGAAACTTAAAGTAATGTAAACCTAAACATCCTCTGTTCTCTTGTAGAACGATCATTTGTTGGCTACATTTATTTCCATCTCGTTCATCTTCTTTATCTCTTCGAGATGAGCGATATCTCTCATGTTTTAGAAAAGGGCCATTTTTCTTTATCCATCCATCATCCTTCGAGTTGTTCCTACCCGAAAATCAATTTGATTTCTCACCTTTGGAAATCAGCTGCTTCATATACTCTTCAGCTACAATATGGTTGTTGGCAAATTCCAAGAGTTCTGCTAATGTTTAAGGTTTTCTTAAACCGAAAATGTATTGGAACTGAGGACTCTTCAATTCTTGTGCTAGTGTTGTCTTAGGAAACTACTGGCTTTAGGTTTCGGACCACACGCATCTCCTTTAGGAACCTCTTAATGTAATTCTTGTAAGCTTACGTTTGGTCCCTTTTTATATACCATAAAGAGGCTGAATCCTTTTGTGTCTGTTGGGAACTAGCAAACTGCGTCCAAAAACAACTTCCTAAAGTCTCCCAAAAAATTAATAATTCCTACTGGAGGTCCATTGAACCACCTGAGAGCGAAATCTCTTAGCGTGGTATATAAGACTCAACATTTTAATGCATCGGAGATGTTGAGAAGGCAGATTGCCAACTCAAAGAATGAATTATGGTTAGCAGGGTCACTTCGACCTTTATATGGTTCCGAGGTGGGAATCTTAAATTTTTGCAGTGGCTTGGCTTCCACAATATATTGGGCGAAGGCATTCTTCATATGGCGATATACTTCTATTGCTTCTGGCGATGGTTCTCCCTTTTGTGCAGATTTTGCACTGTGTTGGTACTGCGAACCTTTCATTCTCTCGGTTGCTGCGACTCCCTATTGAACTTGAGACTCGGGTGTTGATGGATCAGGTTACGGGAGAGGCTGCGCCTTTCCCTCAACCACCACTTGGGCCAACTTTGAAATTTGACCAACTATCCAGTCATGGAGTCCCTGGATTTATTGTTGTATAAATTTTCGAATAGACTCCACGTTGGAGTTTTCTTCTTGATGTGTTCCTTCACCCCGAAGTGCTCCTCACTTTGTAAAAGGCATGATTCCATGCTCACCACACCTTAGGATGTTGGATCCTAAATTGTCATATGGATTACACCAAAGGAATAGCATTAATCAGGGGAAAGAAGAAAGAAAGAGGAATTGAACACTCTTCAT
Organism: Papilionanthe hookeriana x Papilionanthe teres; assembly: GCA_022702705.1. Classification (NCBI taxonomy): domain Eukaryota; kingdom Viridiplantae; phylum Streptophyta; class Magnoliopsida; order Asparagales; family Orchidaceae; genus Papilionanthe; species Papilionanthe hookeriana x Papilionanthe teres. The sequence continues at coordinate 32,028,369 of CM040427.1, forward strand.
ATTTTTAGTGAGAATTCGGTTTAGAGACTTTTTTCTTGAAAATAGTCCTCCTATTTATAGTGCATAAGTAGGATCTAGTAAATTACATGGCCGTCCCCATATAAAAAGGGGATATTCCTATAATTAATGAGCCATTACATTTGCATCTTTGTAACTAAATAACATTTATTATGATCCTGTAACCGTTGTTAGAGCCGCTATATTTCTGTAATTGCCTCAAGCAATGTTTTACACTCGTAACTGCCTAATTTGGTTGCTTGGAATTCATTAGGTCGACCAGGATTCTTTCAGCTAACCAAACATCCTTCAGTCGGCTTAATAATTTTTTATTGCCCATTCCGTGGAGATCGAATTTGAAGACACATTGTCCTTGCATTGGATGTTTCATCGAGTAGAGGGCGATCTTCGTAATCCAACAAGCAGCCTATTTTCGATCTATGTGTCTATACTGAAGAACCACGTCCTGGGCAACTTTTGAGTTTCATGACGGTAGTTACTGGAAAGCAAGCGCTGTCACAGCCCTGACAGTATTTGACTGGTCGTTCATTCTCTTCATTACGGATTGTATGACGAATATATCCAATCACCTCCTTGAAATTCATGATGACGCATTCCTGTCATACAACTGTGTTCATGACAACCAAATTATTTGGAATTTGACAAAAGTAAAAAAATAAATAAATTAATAAATAAAAAATAAAATATAAAATATATATAAAAAAAGAAACATTGGTCAGAAATTTTTTTTGTGATGTTTTGTATTCAACTGAGAATTTAAAATATAGATTTTTTAGTTTGTAAATACCAACTTTTCAAATATTATATATATATATATATATATATATATATATATATATATATATATATATATATATATATATATATATATATATATATGAATATATCCTATATTAAAACCTATTTGTGAGCAAATTATTAATCTATTATCATTTTTAATGTTATCAATAACTGTGGTCGTTGAATTAACTGGGCCAATTCAAATACTTATTATATTGGATCAATCGAATTTAGGTTCAATTAAGTCAGCTTTTATTTGATATTTTCAACGTATTTAATAAAAAAAAATCAGTTCATATTGACTTATCTTATTTTTTTCCCTTAGTCCAAATTTCTATTTTGGTATAAAAAACTAAATATTAAATATTTACTTCTTTTCTTAAGTTAGGAATAAAAGCAACAGATAAATTATTTGTTTCGTAAAATTTCTTTCAATAATTTTGTATTTAAACCGGAGCCGAAAGTTTTGAAGAATAATCTGTCAAAACATTTTAATTTATTTAATATTTAATTTTTCTTCCTTCGTCTCGACGTTTACGCCCAGTTTTTGAAGGAAAAAAAAGATAATACATTCTTACCTTTTCTTCAGAGAGAAATTTAATAAGTTTTAAAGATGAAATAAAACAAGAAAAATAAATACAAATATAAATATTTGAAGGCTTATATATTATATTGAGTACTGAAACAGATTATGGCTGTCAAATAAAAATTTTCATTGACGTATAGCTTGTGGTTGTTAAAGTTCTTTAAGAAGTTTATTTCGGAGTGTCGAAAAAATTCAATGTGGTAGAGTAATAATTTTACATATTAGCATTGAACCAAGATCCAACGCATATATAAAATAAAAGAGAAGCATGATTAGAATCCTCAACTTTTTTATGTGCAAATCCTGAAAAGGAGAAAAAAACTCGGGACTTGGCTCGTTTTGAAATAATCAATTATGTAATTGTAAGTACATAGGCTAACTCTCCTCTTGAATTAGTGAAGAAGAAATTACAATATTTTTATACAACAGTACTTAAGCATTGATAGCTATAACAGATAGCAAAGATCATAGTCAATTGTTATGAAGGTAATAGTCTGTCATGAATATTATAGATGTTTGTTGTAGTGACAACTTGTTGTAGAAGTTGTAATTGGATGTTGTGGTAGTAGTTGACCATGTGGGCAGTAGATAGTTGCTTCAGAAGCGTTGGTTAGCCATGAGGCCGTAATAGGGAGTTGCAAGAGCTATGATCCATGTATGATGTAAATGGTCGCATAGGCCATAATAGTGAGCTGCAATAAAGTCTTTAGGATACATAGACTAGAGTTGAGACTCACACAAGCTGTGATAACATCTGTAGACTGTAGATGCATGATTTGGGAGCAAAATGAGTTATTGATCATGTAGGTCTTAGTTGGTCATGTAGGCTGTGCTGGTGAGTTGTGATAACATTCATAGACCACATAGACCGAAGTTGGGAACTACATGAGTTGTGAACCACATAGGCTGTAATTGATCACATAGACCGTAGTGGCAGGTTGCAATAATGTTTGTAGGCCACATAGGCCATTATTGTGACTTGGATGAGCTATGATAACTTTTGTAAACCATAGAGATCAGAGTTGAGAGTTGCATGAGCTGTGTTATGTCCATATGCCATAAAAATCGAAGTTGGGAGTTGCATGAGTTATGATAACATGTAGGCCATAGAGGTAAGAGTTGGGAGATGAATGAGTTGTGATAACATATGTAGGCTATAGAGCCCAGAATTCAGATCTGCATGCGTTATGGACTACGTAATCCGTAGTTGGTCGTGTAGGTTGTAGTGGTGGGTGCTGATAACCCCTGTTAACTATGATGACCAATGTTGGGAGCCACATGAGTTGTGGACCATGTAGAACGTAGTTGATCATGTAGGCCTACAGATGGTTTAAAATAATGTCCATAGGCTAGATAGGGCGTAGTGGTGATCGGCGATAATGTCCATAAACCATAGAGACCAGAGTTGGAGATATGTTAGCTGTGATAATATTCATAGGCCACAAAGGCCAGAGTCTAGAGCTGCATGAGAGCTGTGATAACATCTTTAGAACACAAAGGCGTTAAGGTTGGGAGTTGTATGAGTTGTGGACCACATAAGTTGTGCTTGGTCACATAAGTTGTAGTGGTGGGATGGAAATAATGAACATAGAAGTTCATACAAAGTTATCGTATCTTGATTACGCTGATTGTAAATAAATTTTTGTTGGATGTGTTGTGACACTATACTTGGGAGGCGAAACTGAAGCACATGAATGATGCATGGGTGTAACATATTTTTGGTGTGTTGTTACAACATTTTGGAGGTCTATCAATACACCATCTTTGTTGAATGCTGCTACATTTTATATAAGATGCATGTTTCATCATCTTTGGGGCATTTTTGTTCTATCTTTGAGCTGAGTTGTTACACTATTTTTCAAGGTGCATAGCAACACTAAATGTAGGGTGCATGCTACACTATCTTTAAGGCTTTGTTACACCATCTTTAGGTGTGTTGTTATACTATCCTTAGGATTCATCATTGCACCATATGCGAGGTGCGTCGTTACACCGTATCTAAGGTGTTTTGTTATTTCACAATGTATACTAATATTTCATAGTGCATCTCATAATTTCACAAGGGACTTTGTTGCAATGAGCATGGGCAGTAGACGATGGTCAACAAAAGCTAGCGAGTGGTAGTCAACAAAGGTTGATGGTTGCAAGAGTGTGCAGTGTTCTCTGTAACTTCAATGTGGAATAATTGCCCCCCTCCCCCAATTCCTTCTCTTTTAAGCTACGGGCTTCCTCCAGATTAAGTTCTAGATCTCCTTTCATGAAACGGGGTAGGACTTTATTTATAGTCTAAGAGAGACATTCTTGTAAGGAAGGAATCAGGTTCATTACATTGAACAACCAGGAGATATTCCCTCATGATCCTTTAATTAAATTGTCATGTTATTCCCAATAAAATATGATAAGCATCCAAATCAATAACAACACTAAAATTTCATAGTTGTAATTTTTGTCAATAGAAAATTCTACTTTAAATGTTTCATTAACAAGTACTTCGATACTTTTTGACCAACTTATATTATAAGCTAATAGAAGTTCTATGATATGTTATAATAAGGTTTCAAAACTTTAGAAAATTAATGTTTATAATGCATCTATTAGCCACTAAAAGCTTATAAAGTTCACCTTTGATGGTACACCAAGTTCTTATTATATTATGTCATTGAGTTTTTACATTCAATCTCTGAGCCAATAAAACTCTTTTTAGGATAGAAGAGATGCATTCTTCTTTCTTAGCTTCCACATCTTTGAATGATCTTATTGTTCTGGTACTTCTTGATTATCTTCCCTTTTAGATTTAACGTGTATCAACTGCAACTACTTTATCTTTGGATACTCATTAGATTTGTATCCAGTATGTAAACATCTGAAACACTTTCCTGATCTTAATTTTCAAAAGGTTTTAGTGAAACCATAAGATATATAACAACAAGATTGTGAGCAGATTCAAACATTCTTCATGGAGTTTGGATGAACTTGGGAAATCTGGATTGTTATAATTCAAATTTATGAGAAAAGTTTATATCCCACAATAGTGACGATACCAAAAACAATTCCAATTCATCCCGACCTGATTCTCCTAAAACTTCAATATATGTATGCACCAATTAGTGATATATTTCATTAACTTTGTTTCTAAACTAAGTCGATGAAATTCTTATGTGCAAGCATTCACAATTCGTTCTTTTTTCCCACAATTTTGATATTGAAGACAAGGGATCTACTCATTATCAATGGGAAGAAAATAGCCTCACATCAATGCTTTGATCTTTCTCCAACTATTAACACCATAGTGGCCTTCACACTTATGGGTTTAAACTAGTTGTATCCATCATGCTCCAACCCATCCCTTTAGTTAGCACACAACATTCTTAATCTACTTATTAGGTAGAATATTCATATACTCAAAGAAAACATACACAACTAGCTCCCAACATACTTAATCTTTCACGTGCAAGTGACCAACAAAATATGGAATTTTCAACTTCACTTTGACTTCACCTTTAATTCTACTCATTGTATTTCGATAGAACATTGGTTGCAAACAATGTTCAACATCACTCTTAGATTCAAAATATTAAGCTTGAGTTCACAAAAAAACAGAAATCCTCAGGTTTAATATTTTGATAAGCGTTTGTAGGTTCTTCACACAAGGGTCTTCTAATTTCTTGATCTCAAGAAATAAAATTTCCTTAAATAGATGTAATTGTCGGTATGGTTGTCAGTTGAAAGTTATCACCACCTTTAGAGAGTCTAACTCTCACCACACCTCCATAATAAATTGTTGTAAGGCCGTGCCATTTTGCGAGTAAGAGTTGCAATAGCTGCACACAACATTTTTAAATGTGAACTTCATCACTGATGAGTATTTTTTCTAGATTTTCCATGACTTTGATATCAATCTGATGTAGTACAAGACAAACTAGAGAAAATAACAAAGATGTTGAAAGTACATAGCAATTCTATTAAGATGCGGTAATGCTAAAACCATTCTTCTTCCCCTTACAATAATTAAATAAATAAATAAACCCACACACATACATATAACTAACTAAGCATTGGTATAACAAAACAGAAATATTTTCTATTCTTAATGACTTAATGATAGACCCCAAATGGTATATAATGCTTGGTATTCTAGTTGATATGCGTGCAACCACAACCCCACCTTATCAAATATCTTGTGAGAGTAGCTCGAGTGATTACACCCTTAAAATTTTTTATTATTAAGAAATATCATTATAAATAAAAATTAAGGTTCCAGAGATTAATGCCTTGATTTCGTAAGTCCTAGCAAACTTCTAGATGGTCTAAGCATGTTAGAAATTATGTAATAAAAGTTTTTGAATTTAAAGATATATGAATACTTTTAGTAGGAACTCTTAAGTATAATCAGAATGGTTCTTGATTTTATTGTATTTTTATTAGAAAATACAAGGTATAGAGACTCGAGCTAATCATGATATATAAATATTAATGAAGTATCAAGGTTCTCCTCTAAAATTTTATTTATAAATATAGGTCAAAAAGTCAACACTACATGAAAAATAATATGTAAATAAAAAAATTAAAATTAGAGTAAAGCACCGATGTGATATTTGGCTATTTATATGAAGCCTTTTTGTCCCAAATTCTAAAAGTTACATGATTGATACACAAACAATGAATATTATCATTTTTCATAAATCTCAAGATGTAATATGAATCTCAAGACTTAGCATGAATCTCTAGGAATTTTTTAGTAATAAATATAGTTAAAAATCATCCAGAACTTCAATTTTAGTAAACATACAATCAAACTATCTAGCTTGACGAGACAAACACAATGACAACAAAATTAGTCCATGATAAGTTAAATCAAGTCCATATTAAGCCATAAAATAACTTCTAAAATTTTTTGGTGGCTAAGTGGAGTGTTAAATGCATTTCAAATCTGATGAATTTATAGTCAGGCTAAGCATCTCAATGAGATGCATCCAACGACTATAAGATCTCTCTGACATCATTATGACATCAAAATGTCCCTAATAAATTATCTAATTGTGGAAAATTTTCAAGTTTGTCCAATGGAGCAGTTCAAATTCTTTCATTATTTATTGGGGAAGCCACTTCTAGAAAAGGATTTACATATCCCCTTCATGAATGGAGACCGAGGAGGGAGACCTACAACTAAAGTTGGATCGAGAAAAGGATTTAAATATCTTGTGTTATTTTAGACCAAGGACCAGATAAACATATATTGCTCCATCAGTCACCAACCAACATCGAACATCACCAATCAACCCTCAATATCCAATGTAGACGAATCCTACAGTTTAGACATATCCCAAAGATGGTGTATTGATGTGCCCTATAGATAGAGTAACAATGTACCCCAAAGACACTGTAATGTCACACCGTAAGTATGATGTAGCTTCTTATAGTAATTGCTTATAATTATGATACTCATAATATAATGGTGTTCTTTGAACTCTTGAATTTCTCTTCTCAAAGTTCTCTACTACGATCTCTGCAATTACTTGAGCTCACCACTATAACATACGTGACAAACTAAGATCTATTTGATCCACAACTTATGCAACTCGCAACTCAACCTATGAACATTATTATATCACACAATTATGACCTATGTGAAAAGTTACAACTTGTGTGGCTCTCAAATCAGAAAGTTCCCAACTCTAAAATTTGTGTCTCACAATAGTTATTATAGATCGGTATTATATTCTATGCGACCAACTATAACCTATGAGACTGACCCACTTTTTAATGTTTACAAAAATAGCAACGACACCAAAAACTTGATCCCGCTTAATATATATTTAATTTTATGATAGGATGTATAATGTGGATTCTACGCAAGTATACGTATCATATCAAGTAATACGGACTCTAGTGGAGTCCTGGTTATCGATCCCACAGGGAAGTTTTAAAAGATTTGTAACAACTAAATTTAAAAGGATTTACTTACTAATATAGTATACGGAATTTAGAATACTTAACTAAGCGATCTAAAGTAAACTAATGCTTTAAATAAAGTTGATTTAAAGATTTTATAGAAAAAGTATCCTTCCCCTTGTTTTTAGAAACTTAAGTGAATGATGAATTCAAATAGATTTTTTTATTTTTTTTTATTGTATTGTGACAAATAGGAGCATTCATATTCTTTACCATTTGGTCCAGGTGCAAAGAACATTGACTAGTCCTATGCTTGATTGCTGAATCTGCGGCTAGGCTGGGAGGATACTTGTTGCCACTTCGAGCTCCACGTTCCCCTCACTCGAGGGCTAACATCTACACTTTAGCTCTCAAACAATAGGATCAAATTGAATATTTTAGTTTGTCACACTAAAATGTCCAATTCTACGTCCGATAAATAATATTTCCCTATTTATTTGCACCCTCCTTTCAAGGCCTTTGACTTCCCTAAATATTGGATGTAAACTTTACTATAGTTGATAATTCAATATATTTTAACAATTCAATTAGCCAGATTGAAAGTAAATTAAGTTTTAAGTAAAAGATTATCACAATTTATTAGACACTTCTATTTAATTTCATCAATTCACATAATTTCATAAACAAGGAGAAAGACTAAGAAAACTACTCAGAATGCATGGGAATTAAACAAAGCATGGATATCATTTAAAGTTAACAACAATAAACAAAGATACTTATCTCAATTTCCTCCCAAGCAGACTCCTTAAAGTTCCTTTGACTTTTCTTTCTAGTACAGCACACTTCTTAACTCACCACTTACACTTACTCACACAAAACTTCAACTTAGACTCAAAAGCACACTAATAGAATACTTTAAGACTCCTAAAATAGACACACCACATACTAAAATTCGTCCTCTATTTATAGAGGTAGACAAATGTCCAAGGGGTACTTAAGCACCTCTTCAAAAAGCGTCCAGGTTCAATGTATCTAGCATTTTGAATTGTCTCGCCGTCGGCGAGAAACGACCTCGCTGTCAGCTGGGCTTCTAGAAGATTTTCAAACCGCATGATCTCGCTGTCGGCGGGCTTGGGCTCACTGTCTGCGAGGTAGTTGCAAACCTTTAAGATATTCTCTTTATAATCTCGCCGTCGGCGGGCTCGATTTCGCCGTTGGCGGGCTCGATTTTGTCGTCGGCGACTTAGTTCATTTTGCATGTATTTCTTCTTTTTTGATCCAAATTTGCTCTATTTTATGCTTTTTTCTTCCATCACTTATAAATCTTCCTTTCTGCAATAAAATAAAGAAAATACTTTTCTTTAAAGTGCAATTTTATAAAAAATAGGTATGAATTTCTTAACATATTTTTCTGTGATCAAAATCCCCCAAACTTAATTATTATTTGTCCTCAAGTAATTTTTATACTAAATAAAAACAATGATTTTTGTAATAGAATTTTTTAATTCAAATAAACTATGAATTAAATTTAAATAATACTATAGTAAAGTTAAATAGAAATATTTTTAAGTAATTAAATTAACTTTATAGATATAAGATTATTTAGTTATCGAATCTAAGATTTCTAGCTCTCTATTTATTTCGGGAAAGACTATATTTAAAAGAGTAATTTACTTAAGATATTTAGATGATAGGAAGTTCAATAAAACACTATTTAGTAAAATACTAATCCATATATATAAGTTTAGAAATATACTTGAGTTTTACCCTTTAGGTTGATTCCATTGAAGCAAATTTTTGATAAGGCGTGTCCTCAAGCTTCTCCTCACTTATATTTTTTTCTTTTTTCTTTTTTTTTTGGATTGATTTTCAATCCTTCTCTTTTTCTTTTTCAAGTGAGGATTAGTGTATCTGGATAGCCTGTTAATAATTTTGAACTTCAACTTTCTCTTCCTAAATTTGAAACTTAAAATATTTCTTTGCTTATATGTATTTCATAACCTTTACTTCATTGAGTTTCAATCTCTTCTTCTTCACATATATACTTAAGAATTTCAATTTTAGAATATAGTTTCCCTTACTTTAAATAGTTTACTATATTCTTATTCCTTTTAACCAAATATCTTATTCTATTAAATTAATTTGGATTTCTAGAAATATTCTATTTAACTTTCTATAATAATTATATAAATTAATTCAACTTATTGAATTAAAAATTATTACAGAAAATCAAATAATAATAATTTTTTTTAAACATAGAAATTGAGAATAATTTAATAATTAAATTTGTATTTTTTCTCCCCCAAACTTAAATTTTTCTATCTATTTCTAAATGGTGAAAAGGAAAATATACAATGAATCATACCTTTGAGCTTTAGGTATTTCTTTTCCTTGAAATTTTTGCAGGCTTTTTCATTATTTAAAGAACCTGTATTGTTAGTATTCTTACATATATATAGTATATAAAAGAGAGTCTTTGGGTAAAGAAATTTTTAAATAAGTATAAAAACACAAACAGATTAAAACTTAATCTACTATTACACATCCAATCAACTGGGTTACTAAAACAATCTAAAATTAAAGTTCACAATTTATAAAACTTAAACAACACATTTAAAGAAAAACTAACATACTACTTTAAAGAGAATTTGCATACTAATTTAACATATATAAAAAGTCTAACATAACAGCTTAAGCAATTTAAAACAAACACACCAACTCCACAATCCACAGAAAGTACATAACAATTACACACAAAGTAATAAAGTTCTTAAAATAACAATTAATCTAAACAAACCAAATAAAGTCTCTAATCTTCGGCATCAAAATCCCAAACTATATCATCTCCCGATCTCAGGCGAGAAGGTCGAGCAGTCGATATCGTGTGTAGCGGGGGCATTCAGGAAAGACAACATCTAATTCACCTCTCCTGTAATGACGTTCAGCCTTATAATATGCTATTTCATATTCTGAATGTCGCTGGAGATATTCATTATCATAATCATGTCTTCTCTCCAAGCCTCCAATCTTTGGTCCATATGCTCCAGTTTTTCTTCTATTTTCTCAAAACTTTTCCGCTGTAAAGTCATCTCATTCATCAAATCTTGAAGGGTAGGAGTACTATAGGGAGGTGGGTCTTAACTAGTAGAGGGAATATCTCTACTTG